>VIYQ01002387.1:0-14778 GCA_009928355.1 Chlorella sp. CH2018 | reverse complement strand
ATGGAGATGAAGCCTGCAGGTGGGAGAGCAGAGGGTGGGAGGGAGGGGGTTGGAGCTGGACAGCCTAGCGTGGAGGGAGGACACGAGCTGTTGCTGGCTGCAGCTAGGATGCCAGACGTGACCGCAGGCGCGGAGCTGGAGCACGCATGCATGGCACGTCTCTGCTGCCCAACCCTGCAACTCCGCACCCTGCAGTTCTGCACCCACCTGAGTCCCAGAGCTCATAGCAGTCGTCAATGGCCAGCGATGCACCCTCCAGGTTGACGCCGGCGGCGCGGATGGCGGGTGCGCTCTCAAGCAGGCGGCGGGCGGCAGACAGCACCTTGTCCTGCAGGAGGGCAGGGCAGCAAGGGAGGCAGAAAGCGTTGGCAACCAGCTACAACAGCCGCGGTACGAGTGCACCTTGCCCTTACATCAAACATCAGGTGCAGGCGTGAAGTGCACAGACCCCCCACACAGATCCAACCAGCTCACCTGCTCATAGGAGGAGCACACACGAATGACGTGCTTCGCCCCCAGCGCCTCGCGCACCGCCTCCAGCAGCTGCTCCTCCTCCTCGCGCCCCTCCGCCACCTGCGGAGAAGCCGTGTGTTGCGATTTAGAAAAGGAAGTGCATCCGGCAGCAAGCAGGGTGCATTGGCAAGAGCACAGGGGCAAAGCCTCAACTTGCTTGCTTTCCCAGGCCTGCTTCCTCGGCACAACACTGCCCATGCCCTGCAAAGCAGCAGCGCCGCACCTGCACAGCCGCCTCGTTGGCGATCAGGCCGGCGCTGGAGCAGAGGAAGTCCAGCAGGTGCTCGGGCGGGCAGTCGCACCGGACCTGTGAGGGGTTGGGTATGTGTGCAGGGGTTCAGAACGGTTGGAAACTGGCGCAGGCAGTCAGCATGGCAGCCGGCTACCGGGGTGGACCAGACGCAAGGGCAAGGGCACATGCTCGACACAACCCTGCACACCCACCTGCAGCACCGAGCTGGAGGCCAAAAAGTCGAGCATGGGGCTGCTCGCGTCGCTGTGCGCCAGCAGGCTGAACGCAAAGCGGCGGCCCTGCAGGCAGTGGGCAGGTGGACGGCAGGCAGGTGAACAGCGGGTGAGCACCAAAACCATTGTTGTTGTTGTCTCATGCAAGCGGTCAAGCTCCAGCTGCAAATCAGACACCAACAGCACACAAGGAGCTGCTATGTCTGCTCCACCTGCCCCCCAACCCCACCCCTTGCCTGCAGCGCGGTGCGGAAGGTGCTGCGCTGCTCCAGCACCACACCCGCCCACAGCACAAACTGCTGGGACGAGTCCTCGGTGCGTGTGTCGCACCACACCGCCTCCACACCCAGCACCTCCTGCAGCACAGATGACAGGTCCCTGTGGGCAGAGGAGGGGGCGAGGGGTGTGCTGTTGGCCTGCAGCAGAAACAACGTGCATCCTCGGCAGCTGGGGGTGCCAGCTGTTCGTGCATCCCGGTAAAAATGTGCCCTGCGCAGCGCAGCCCGGTAGCGCCCTGCTATCCAGCCAATGGCCCCTACCTGCTGCGCTGCTGCCACACAGTGCCCAGACGGGCCAGCAGGCGCGCGCGCCGCAGGTCCAGCTTGGGCAGGGCTTCCGCCATGGTGGTTGGGTCAGCAACAATGTGCAGCACGCCATCGTCTGCAGGGCGGAGACAAGGTTGAGTTGTTGGGTTGCTGGGTTGTGGGTGTTGACCACGCGGGGCAGCAGCCGCAGCATTCGCAGCAGCAGCAGCACGACCACCGGAGCAGCCACCCAGCTGCCACGTGACTGGCCAGCAGCACCCAGCTGTCGAGCGACTGCCCAGCAGGGCCGCCCTGCCGCTCACCCGCCACAAACGAGGTGATGGGCTGCGTGCGCAGGTTGAAGGCTCCATCCGAGTCCACATACTCAACCGTGCCAAGCGGCCGCGAGTCGGGATGGTACAGCCTGCATGGCAGGTCGGAGGCGGGAAGGTGCGATTGTGCGGGTTGCAACAGGCGCGCCCACTTGACAGTGCCTGCCCCCAAGGGACGGGAGTACAGGTTGGGCAGCCTGTGAGGCAGCCCTGCCAGCAAACCCTACTTGCATCCATGACCAATGACACAAACGCATGCCTCCCCACCTGATGTTTAGCCCCTCAAAGTTGGCGGTCGCCTTGGGGTCCATGCCCGCCAGGCAGCCCTCCAGCGCCTTCAGCGCGTCAATCTGGCGCCGCTGCTCCGCCGTGGAGATGGCAAACTCGCCGCCCACCTGGAGGGGGGAGAGATTGCATTACGCGGGCAGTGAGCAACAGCAGCTAGCTGACAAGGCATACAACAGAGGTCCGCAGTGTTTCAAGCGGGAGCGGGCAGACGGAGCGTGGCGGGTGCTGCCCTGCAGTGTGCACGCAGCCGCAATCGACACACAGGCGTTGGCAGCAGCAGCGGCTGCCCACCTGGATGGCCCCCAGCTTGAAGCGGCTCTCCAGCGCGAGGCGCATGTCGCGGATCACCCGCTTCAGGCTGTCATGCTGGTCCGCGGTGCGCACCTGCAGGGCCGGGAGAGCTGGGTACGTTGGGGCAGGGAGGTATCCACCCCATGCAGAGATGGCGTCTGAGGCCCGGTCAACTGGGCTGCAGCTTTGGAAGCCACCAGACAGCGTGTTCCAGCGAAGCAAACAACCGTGCAGGCAGCGGAGCGCAGCAGCAGCGCACCGCCTCCGCCACCGTCTCTCGCAGCCAGGCAGCCAGGTCTCGGTCGTCGGCACCTGGCCAGGGGCGCAAGGCAGGGCGCATGTGCAGGCATGTTGACATCAGGCAGGCAGGGTTGCAGGGCACGACCCAGGCTGGCCAAGTGCAAGCACGGCCACGAAACCAGTAGCAGCAGCGGCAGCGGCAGCAGTTTCGGCAGTGACAGCAGCAACAACGGCAGCAGCCGGACCGGCAGCAGCTGCGGCAGCACTAGGACTGTGCACGCTGTGCTGGCTCACCCTGGCCGCAGGATCCGTAACCCTCCTTCAGCTCCTCCTGGGTGATGAGGCCGAAGGCGTAGAACAGGGGGCCCAGGGAGCCGTAGGCCGGCAGCTCGGCAGGGATCTGAGGGGGAGGGAACAGGCAGCCACATGTTGACACGCCTGTCAGCTGCGGCCAGTGCAGAGAGGTACAATAGTGTCACCGGCTGTGCAGCACACATCCAGACCAGACCAGGCGCATTAGGCGCAGGGCTTGAGCCATCCGGCAAAACGCAAGGGCGGCGGACTGGCTGGCCACCCACCTCGGTCAGCGCCTCGCCCTCGCCGCCGCGCACGTAAAAGGTGAGCTTAGCGGCCTGCGGGCGCAGGCCCTGGCTCAGCTGGTCCGCATATGCGTTCAGCGCCTGCGCAGCAGCAGGATGGCAAGTTGCCGACGGTGTGGATGCGGTGGTCGGCTGCAGCATCCCACAGCCGGCCTGCATGCTGTGGCGGGCCAAGACATCGCTGGCCTCTACCACGCAACAAATCAACCCAACCTGCCTCCGCCACACCAACCTGCAGGGCCTCGGTGTTCTTGGCGCGCTCATACGGGTGGGCACTGAACAGGTCGGGATGCACCTGCGGCAGCGGTTGTTTGTGGGGGGTGGTAGACGATGCGTTTGAGAGGTGTGGCACGCTTGGGCATCAGCGGATGGGTTGTGCTGCTGCGCAACAGCCATGCGTGAAGGCTGCAGCATGCGGCGGGCGTAGCTCGGGCGCAGCACAGCGGGGGCGCATGGCGACATGAACGGCCACACTGGCGCACTACCACCGACCCAGCCGGCGCCGCACCTGCCGCACGATGGCGCGAACCAGCTTCCGCTCAGTGGCGGGATCCATGGCGCCCCGGCTGCTGGCCCGTGCGGCCTAACGGGCTGCAGCTGCCAGTCCTGAGCGCGACTGCTGCCTTGCTGCCCGCCGGTAGCGCAGAATCGACGCCTCGTTTGCTGGGCGCCGGGCGGCGGCGGCGGCGACGACGGCGGGAGCAGCAGCGGGCTGCAGGAGGCTCGGCGGACGGCTGCACAGTTCGCCGGCCCGCTTCCCACCAGCTGCACGGGCGGACGAGGGCGCTGGGGCCAGCGCTCGGGCGCGCAGCAGAGGCTGTCCGCAGCAAGCCGGCTGGCAGCGGCCCCGATGACGCCCTGATGCAGTGTGCAGCCAGCAGCAGCGGCGGGCGATCAAGCTGGCGGGGCGGCGGCCAGCGCATGACGGCTGCATTTAGGGCCGCAAGCGGAAGGCCGGCCCAAATGCGCAGGGAGTGCAGCTGCAACCCGTTGTCAGTGCACCGACAGTGCGTCGCTACCAACAGCAGGCGCGCAGAGGCCCGCACCGCGCTGCCGCGCTCCGGCTCCAGCTCCGAGGCGCCCCTGCGGCGCTTGCAGGCAGCTCTGGCACTTTTGCAGGGCTGCCGGATCCTGTAGCAGCCCACGGCAGGCCGCCCAGCAGCGCCTGGCCTGCCGCTGCCAACCACCCGTGGAGAGCGACGGCCCAGGCGCAGCCATGACGCAGATGATGAAGTATGAGGGTCTGGAGGGGACCCAGAAGAACAGGGTCCTGGTGGCCGTGCGCTTCAGGCCCCTCAGGTGCGGCGGCGGCGGTGCCTGCTGCTTTCTGCGTTGCGGCGGCTCCGCTGCGCGGCAGCCACAGCTGAGGCCGCTTTGGCAGGAGCAGTCGCCTGTACTACGACCAATCAACGGCAAATGCTGCTACATCTTGCCTGGCCGCCCGCTGCGCCTCCGCCCCTCCCTTGCTCCTTGTGCCACCATAGCCACCCGGTCTGCTGCCGGTGATGTGCACCTACAGCTGGAGGGACATGGCCATGGCTGCTGCCGCATCGCGCTGCTGGCACTGATCCCCGATCCTTTCACGTTCGCTGGCTTCTCATGACCACGCCTGCTTGCCTGCCTGCTGCGCTGCAGCGACAAAGAGCGTGGGCGCGGCGACCACGAGGTGTGGGAGTGCAGCGGCAATGCGGTGGGCATCCTGGAGGATGTGGGCATGAAGGTGCGCTCTATTTCGCCGATGATATCATGCTGCTGTTCTGCAGCCGTGTGCTGCGCAGCGGCTGTTGGGAGCGTGTGGCTGCTGCTGTTTGGGACCGTTGGGCCAGCTTGCTTGCTGCTTACTCTCAAGCCACGCGCGCTGCGCAGCAGCTGCCGAGCGAACTTTGCTTGCTGCTCTGGGTGCCCTTCATTGTTGCTCGATGCACCCACCGCTGCCACTCCTGGCAGGTCAAGTTCATCTACGACCACGTGTTTGAGCCGCGCACCGACAACCGCATGGTGTACAAGACGGTGGCCTCCCCCATCGTCCAGTCTGCACTCGACGGCATCAACGGCACCGTCTTTGCCTGTGAGGGGCCGCTGCTGCGTTTCACACTTTCCTTGCAGAGGGTGTGTGGGCGGTCTCGACACCATGATGCGCTGCCAGGCAGACGCCCGATGCCCTGATGCACTGCCAGGCGGGTATCCTTCAGCGCGCGGTCCGTTGCACACCCGCTACGTGCTGCTGACCCTCTCTCCCGCCATGCTGGCGGCTTTCCTCGGGCCCTCCAGACGGTGTGACGAGCTCGGGCAAGACGCACACGATGATGGGCACGGACGATGCGCCCGGCATCGTGCCCCACGCCATTGCCGAGGTGGGCCTGCGAGGTGGCTGCTGAGGGTGGACACGGTGCGGCCGCTCAGAGCGCACCACCTCGCCAGAGTGCACCACGTCGCCAGGTGCAGCTGCTGCTCTCTGCAGCCTGGAGCATGCTGACGTTCGAGTGGCAGTGCCACGTGTGCCAAACAAGCCGGCGTGGCTGCTTGGAGGCACTCTGCACATGCCTCCCCCGCTGCGCAGCTCTGCTGTACATCGCTCAATCCTGAATCGCTTGGGTGTGTGCCTGCTGTGCGTTCGCCCCGCTGCACAGGTGTTTCGCTGCATCGCGCGCACGCCCAACAAGGAGTTCCTGCTGCGCCTGTCCATGATGGAGATCTACAATGAGGTGGGGCCCACTCTTTCAGCAGCAAGTTGCAGAGGCTGCATCCTTGGCTGTGGCCTGTTGGCGACACACAACAAACAGGGAGGTGCAGGGATCAGCGGGCGGCAGCTCTGGACCGGTGTGGCTGGCTGGCGTCCCACCGTCCCACCCCTTTTCCTCCACCCACCCACTCCCCAGGTGCTGAATGACCTGCTGGACCCGGCCCGCACCAACCTGCGGCTGCGGGAGGACCAACGCAAGGTGAGAGGGGAGAGGGGCGGCATTGCTGGCTTCAAGCTGTGATGCACGAAGCTGAGCTGGTTTTGGCCAGCTGTAGAATTCGCACCAGCGAACGCAGGCACGACACTGTTTGAGCTCGCGCCGCTGCCGCATCTTGACTGCTGGCTGCTTCCCTGCTCTGACCCCCTTGACCACAGGCGGGCAACACCATCTACGTGGAGGGCATCCGCGAGGAGACGCTGGTGTCTGCAGAGCATGCACTGCAGATCATTGCCGCTGGCAATGAGCAGCGCAAGGTGCGGCTCTGCCTGCCTGCGTGTGTGGACACTGGGCACGCTGCCGCTATGTGCACAGCCATGCCGGCTGTTGCATTCACGAGGTGGCGCTGTGGCTAGCGCCCGGATGTGCGGCCCACTGTGCAAGCACCCACCGCTGTCGCACCCCACGCCCTGCCATCCGCACACGCCTGCCCTGCCTGTGTGCAGACCAGCGCCACCGCCTTCAACGAGGGCTCCTCGCGCTCCCACACCATCATCCGTATCACCATCGAGGCGTCAGGTGCGGTGCACAGCAGCGGCATTGCATGGGTGCAAGGCCGCCTGTGTGCTGCTGGCACGCGTGTGGGAGTGCAGCGCACAAGCCTGGGTCCTCATTTGGGTGCTCATGCTGCTCACCACCCCTCACCGCTGCCCCGTCCTGCCTGCCCCGTCTGCAGACCGTGCTGACGCGCTCACCGACCCCAATGCGCGGCTGGGGCGCACCATCTCCTACCTCAACCTCATCGACCTGGCCGGCTCGGAATCGGCAAAGGTGCGCAGCAGTGCCAGCGACCTAAGCGTCAGCTGCTCGCCATCAGCCACCCACACCTGGCGTCATCGGCTCATTTTCCTGTGCCTGCGGGCGTTTGATCGGTGCCCCATGGCCCCATCGCCACCCGACCCACGCCGCAGGCGGAGGTGAACAAGAGCCAGCGCATGGAGGGCAGCTTCATCAACAAGTCGCTGCTCACGCTGGGCACGGTGATCCACAAGCTCAGGTGCGGACCTGACTTGGGGGGCTGCTGGATCCCACTGCCTGGTTGGCGTGGCTGTGCCACCCACCTTGCAGTGCCACTGCACTGCACCGCAGCCTCCTGCTGAACTGGGCATGTGAGCCCAGGCTCCCCCCGCCCCCTCCGGCCCTCTGCTCCCCCCTCCTTCTCACAGCGAGGGCAAGGCGGCGCACATCCCGTTCCGAGACTCCAAGCTCACGCGCCTGCTGCAGGGATCCCTCACAGGTAGGCCATTGTTGGGGGCTGCAATGGCAGCAGCTGTTCTGCAAGTTGTTGGTCAGGCCATGCATTGCGGCCATCGAAGGTGGCGCTCCGGCTACAAGCTCCCTGCTTGAGCTATCCGTCCTCCCCACCCCACTGAGTGCAGGCAGCGGCGCGCGCATCGCGGTCATCTGTACCATCACCCCTGCTTCTACCCAGGCCGAGGAGACGCACAACACGCTCAAGTTTGCCAGCCGGTGAGGGACAGGCCCAGATCGGGCCCGACCCCTAGCGCGCCACGGAGGGATGCAATTGTCGGGCACAGCATTGCGAGACAGCCTGCATGCCTGCAAGCTGCCCTGCCATGCTGCACCTGCAATGCGCCCCACCCAACCTGCGCGCCTGGTTCCCCCGCCCGCAGCGCCAAGCGCATTGAGGTCAGCGTGGCGCGCAACGAGATCATGGACCAGAGCAGCCTGATTGCGCGGTACCAGCAGGAGATCCAGCTGCTCAAGGGCCAGCTGGACATGGTGATGCGCGAGCGTGAGTTGGTGATCCTGCTGTGCTGCTTATGATGTGTGCTGCGCAGCGCTGCTGTGCTGTGTTGTGCATGCTGTGATCTGCCATGCCTGCGCAGTGTTCAGTAGCTCAGCAGCATAGAGCACTGCCGTGGTGTGTGGCATGCCAGCTGCGTCCCCACCCCAAGCAAATCACACCCAGCTCTCCACGGCCTTTGTCTCGCCCGTCGCAGGCGGCGGCCTGCCACTGCACGACCCGCTGCACCCCGAGGTGCGAACGCTGCGGGAGCGGCTGGAGGAGGAGCGGCAGGCGCTGCTGGCACGGTGAGTGCGGGAGAGTGAGCAACTGCGCGTTGTGCAGGCATCAAATTGCTGCTCCCCGGCTGAGCCCGCGTCAGCGTCCAGCTGCACCCCATCCAATGCTCCACTGGTGCCATGGCTGCCTGCCCTTCCTTGCAGGGAGCGGGACAAGCTGGCGCTGCAGCAACGGATAGCACGGTTGACGCAGTGCATCCTGCATGGCGCGGCAGCGGCCACACAGATGGAGCGGCGCCTGCGGGCGCCGCCCAGCGAGCAGGCGGCGGCCGCCGCCACCGCACAGGCCTCCTCGCTGTCCCTTGGCCTGGGGGCGGAGGCCAGCGCAGGCACCCGGGGGACTGTGCCGCCGCCGCTGGCTGACGTAGCGACCACGGTGGCGGGGGTGCGGGGCGCGGGTGCGCTGTTCCCGGGCAGCGAGCTGGAGCGAGCCTCAACCGCCAGGTGCGAGGTGTGGAGTCGATTGCTTGGCACGGGTTGGGGGCTATGGGTTGAGGCTGCGGCACGGAGCACTCTGGTGCGGCTGGGAGGGGGAGCGCCCTGGTTGGCCTGTTGGGTAGCAGCAGCTCACACAAAGCAAGCTGCAGCCTTGCTGTGAACCAGGCAAGCCCCTCTCTTCAAGTGTGCAGGGGTGTGAGCGAGACAGTGGAGGTGGAGGCTGACCTGCTGCGCCGCCAGGTGGGCCCCCGCTGCCCCAGCTGTGCATGCTGCCCCTGCTGCTGCTGCCATTGCCCCACAAGCTGCCAGCTTGCGGGCAGGCGCTCTCAGCTCGGGCTTGCCATGCCATCCTGACGGCTGCACACCTGCCCTTGCCCGCCACCCGCAGGTGCATGTCCTTGCCACCGAGCTGGCTGAGCGCGATCGCATGCTACAAACCATCCACTCCATGCGCGGGTACGGCAGCGGTGGCGCCGCCAGCAGCAGCACGCGCGGCGGCGGCGATGGGGACGAGGACGATGTGGCCATGCAGGTGGGCGGGTTGGGGAGGTGTGGCATGAGCTTGGTGTGTTCAGAGGGTGGGGGAGGTGTGGCATGAGCTTGGTGTGTTCAGAGGGCGGAAATGCAGCAGGGGCTGAGCAGCGTCCGCGAGGTGAGGGCCAGCGGGATGAGTTGCGCACACTGATTGTTGCACACGGGTGTCCCCCCCTCTCTGCTCCATCCATGCAGGTCATGCTGGCGGACCGCGATTTCATGCAGACGCAGCTGCAGGCGGCGGACGAGCACAGCGGCAAGCTGGCGCTGGCGCTGGAGCGCATGCGGCGCAAGCTGGCGGCAGCCACTGGCGTGGACCCAGGTTGGTGCTGTTTGGGACCTCTGGTATGGTCTGGGGGCGCTATCCATCACCGGTTAGGAATGCTGCTGACCACTGGTTAGGGATGCCGCTGCCCCGAGCCCATGCGCCATGTCACCAGCCCTTGCCACCAGCAAAGCACCTCTGCATCCACGCTGTGCAGAGTCGATTGACTACGGCCTGGATGCCAGCCCCGAAGAGGAGGAGGGAGACCTGGCAGAGCTGGCGGTGAGGCACTGCTGGGTTCAGGCTGCAAGGGTCACGTGGAGAGGGTTGGCACACAAGGCAGACCCGCCAGCCAGCAGCACAAGCCGACAACCCGTGCTAATGTGCAGGCAAGGGTGCATGCCTGGCTGCGCCATTCTCCTTCGTCCGAAAACGCTCGGCACGTGCATGCGCTCACCCACATGCGCAGGAGGCTGCGCGGCCGCTGCGCCACGGCTACGACCACGTGCTGGCAGAGAAGGTGCTGAAGATGGAGGAGAAGGTGGGATCCATTTCTGTTGTTTTCTGGGGGTTGATGGAGTTTCGAAACGCGAGCTGTGGGGACCGCATGCCGGGCGGGAGCATGCACAACATGCGGGAGAGGCGAGCAGCGGCTGTGATTGGAGTTGCAGTCAACGGTGCGTGTGCTGGCCCCATCAGCAGCAGTGTCCGCGACGCAGCAATCTGGACTCTCCCTTCCCTGCCCCCTGCTCCGCGCGCAGGTGCTGCTGGTGCTGCAGGCCATCCGAGCAAAGGAGGAGCAGCTGAGCAACCAGCGGCACGTGCTGGAGACGCTCACGGGGCTGGAGGACCAGGTGGGGGCGGCTGGCTGGTGTGCCGCCATGTTGTGCACATGCCCTGCAGCATTGCGTGCTGCCATGCCTGAGGGTGTCGTCAGTCACTGCTCTTCGTGCACCCTCACCCGCATGCCCTGAAAGCGCTGCCCCCCCTGCTCGCAACCTTCAACCCGCAGGTGCAAGTGCGGCTGCGTGAGCTGGAGGGCGAGAACGGCAGCCTGCGCCAGGAGCTGGAGCGGCTGGATGCGCAGAACAATAACCTGCAGGTGGGCACAGGCAGCTTGCAAGCTAGTGGGTGTGAACAGGGCGGAGGCTCTATCACCGGGTACTGGTACCCAGCTAATGCACTGCTGTGCGCCTCTCCATTCGCCCATCCATGCCCCTCCACCGCCTACAACTCAAACTACATGCCCAGTGGCCTTGGCCTTTCCGGCCAGCCCTGGCAGAACACACAAATCATCGTAAATGCCTCCCATCCATGCGGTCCCCCTCCTCCACCTGCAGGGCTACAACCTGGACTACATGTCCAACGAGGACCTGGGAGAGCTCATTGGCAGCCTGACACAGGTGGGCGGGCAGAAATGCACATTGGCAGCCTCACAAGCAAGCGATTCTGTGTGTGTGAGGTGTGGCGGGGCGCCCACCACCGCCCCGCTGCTGCCACCAGTCTTGCGTGCCCACCCGCTGTGCGCCCGCGTGCCAACCTTCGCAGGCGGTGGAGCGCGTGCGCATCACGGTGCAGCTGCGGCGCCTGGCCTCCAAGAAGGGCGGCGGCGCGGGGGGCGTGCAGGCGCTCAAGTGAGGGGCGGGGTGGAGGAGCGTGTGTGGGCTGTGGACGGGCCGGGAATGGTGTGCCGTGCCACGCGTCTTGCATTGCACCAACTTTTGCAACCTCTGGCTTCTGATTTTCTTGGTCTGCTCACCCACAAGCGGGATCGCTGCCTCCTCCCCGCCCGTGCAGCTTGAGCTTGGATGGCAGTACCACCAGCGGCGGCATGACGCGGGAAGCCATGCGGCGCGCGCTGGAGGAGCTGCAGGTCAGGCTGGGGCTCAGTGCTGAGGCTGGAGCACCGCTGTCGGTGTTGATATGATTCGAGGCGTTGCCTCAAGCGCATGCGCTGGCCTGCATGCTGTTTGCCCGCCCTCCAAGCGATTCCTGGCGATTTGTCGCATGTGCTGACACACACTGCATTCCCCCGTCCCATGCATTCAATTGCGCAGAGCAACGGGCACTCGCGGCGCACGACCGCCATGTCGGATGGCAGCGACTTCAGCCCCCTGTAGCCTCCCCTTGGTCGGCACGTGCTTGGTTGTGACTTAGCAGCAGGACAAGAATGCGGCGCTGGACAAGAGCCAACCCCGCAGTAGCGGCAGCAGCTTAACAACACACGGCGTTTGCTAGGAGGTAGCTAGGAGGATCCATTGCAGTGCGCCACCAGCTGCAAGCCCCGCCCCCTCGACAGTTGCACTGCAGTTTCCCTCCCCGTGTGTTATAGACTATAGCAGGGGGCAGGCGGCGTCCTGCCCCCCGGCTTGTGACTGATACCCCCGTTTGATGATTGATTTGTCGCCACCGATCTGTTCCGCTTGCTTGTGAGCCAGCTTGCTAGCCGCTGGTTCTGCTCGCTTGTGTACATCCCGCTGCCTCTTTCACTGCCGCCAGCCTCCCCAGGCTGTTGCTGTTGATGTGAGCTGTAAGCATCTGACCGACACAGGACAGGCTTGGGCCGAGGAGCATGGCTGGGCACACTCCCGGACCACAGCTTGCAGTGCAACTCTTCTGCTGGCAGGCTGGCCATCTCAGTTGTCAAGCAGCTTTACAGGACTAGAGAAGCAAGCACATTGCAGTTGCACGACACTGCACAACGGAGACAAACTGGGTCGCCCACAGGGCAACTCACACGTTGTTTTTCACACAACAGTCAGTGAGAGGATGCGGCCCATAACCTCGCACGGCAGCGGCACCTGCTGCTGCTGCTGGCTGCGGTGCAGGCAGAGCGCAGCGGTGCGCAGACATGCCCTGTCAGCTGCCGGCAGGTGGGCAACCAGTGCCGCCGCCTCGGCCGCAGAGCGGGCAAGGACAACGGGCAAAGCACAGGCCAGGTCTGGGCAGGGGCTGGGAATCGCCTGCCACTGGGCAGTGCTGAGCGGCCAGTGGGACGCCAGGTCAGCGTACAGGGGCAGTGCAAGCGCGCCAGCATTGTGGAGAGCAGGCAAGGCGAGGTCGGGAGGGGTGTGCGGCAGCAGGAGGCAGGCTGCCTGGATGGTCCCTTTATGTTCACCATACGGGAACCACAACCTGGCCACGGATAGCGTGTCCACAAATGGCAGTGGGCTACCAGGAATGCTGCTTGCAGGTGTGAGTGCTGTGTGCGGCGCGGCTGCCAGCAGCAGCTCAACCACTTTCGGATGCCCGCAGCGAGCTGCCCGGTGCAGCGGAGTGGGTTGTGTAGAGCTTGCCGGTGCCGCCGCCGTCTCAGGAGCCAGCTGCAGCAGGCGCCGAACAGTGGCTAGCATGCCGCCGCCAGAAGCAGCATGTATTGGGAAGCAGCCATCTGCCCCAGGCGCGCTAGCAGCTGCCGGTGCTGCCTCCAGCATCAGCAGCGCAGCCTCATCATCCCGCAGGGAGAGAGCAGCGTCCAGTGGGCTGAGATGCGATCCCCCCAAAGCCACTGGGTCCGCGGCAGCAGCCAGCAACAGCTGCAGAGCTTCAATGTGTCCTCGAAAGACGGCGTGGTGCAACGCCAGGAACCCGAGCACATCAGGCTGGTTCACATCGGCTCCAGCGGCGATGAGCTGCCGCAGGGCCGCCACATCACCGTCAGCAGCTGCCTTGTGGAGTGTCTCCATGTTCAGTGGTGCTGCCTCCGCCCTGCACATGGGTCATGGGAGGAGGGTTGAGGGGCAGGCTGCGCTAAACTCGAGACAAGCTGGCACTAGGCGGTGGTGCAGTGGAGCCAGGCGGCAAGGCAACGAGGAGCGGCGGCGGTGGCAGGCGCGGCGTGCGGCCTGTCCGCCTGTAGCAGCGCATACAACCTACTAAAATTTAGCTCGCGAGTGCTCTCTAGGCCTTCCTAACCCTTCCGAGGCTGCCCAGGCGCCTGCCAGAGTCGGGCCGGGCTGCCGAGCAGCCGTGCAGGCGGCTCGTAGGCCCCAATGGGTAGATCGACCTGCACAAACGACCTTGCGGCACCGATCAAGGCTGGGCAGCCTGCCTTGGCCCTGCATCATGTCGGCCCGCATCCAGCTAGGGTGGCGGTGAGGTGAACGCCCGGCGCCCTGGTTGTGCCTGGCCAGTCTTGCAGCAACTCCCAGCAGTTGCTCAGCAGCATGGCAGGCCTCGTTGCGCAAGCCCAGGCCCTTGGGGCCGTCGCCCAGAGCGGCGCCTTCGCCCCGCGCCGGGCAAGTGGCCTGCATGATGTTTGTACGCCTGATTGCACGCTCTGAGCGCCGCAGCTGGGCGGCTAACGATGCTGCCCGCGCCCGAGCGCCACCTGCTCCCTGCTCACTTGTGGCCTGCTCCTCCTCTGCAACATGCAGGGCGGTCGTGCCGCGCGCTCTGCAGTGCGGGTGCAGGCGGTGAGTCGACCTGCGCTGCCGCCGCCTGCCGCCGCCGCCGCTCCCACTGCTGCCGCCGCCTGCCGCCTCTTTGCTGGCTGCCCTAATCGCCCTGCCCAAAACCTTTCAATCACGCTCCCAACCATGCCAGGCCGTCAAGCTGGAGGCACCCAACTATGTGGGCAAGGAGGAGGTGCCCGACTCGCTGCTGCGCCCCGGCATCGACGACCCCAACAGGTGCGGCAGAGGGAGGCGTGGCGGCCCGCTGAGAGCCTGGCAGGCTGCTTGTCAGACAGCTTGCAGGCTGCTTGTATGCACGTTACGTGCTTGCACACAAGCCACGCGTGGTCTGGCGGCACTAAGGTCAGCAGCATGCTCATCTCGTGCCCGCAAGCCTGCTGCCGGGTGCGTCATGCCGCCCCCACCATCCGCCCCGCACCCCACCCCTGTTCCCATGGATGCAGCATGCGCGGCCGCTTTGAGCGCATGATCCGCGGCATCCAGGACCAGGTGTGCGCCGCCATTGAGGAGGTGGACGGCTGCAACTTCCGCCAGGACGCCTGGACGCGGCCCAGCGGCGGCGGCGGCATCACCCGCGTGCTGCAGGTGCGGCATAAGGTTGACCGTTCTGAGCCATGCCTGGACGCACTGTGCGCTGTGTGATCTGTTGGGGTGGCTTGGTGGGCAGGTCGGGAGCTTGATTACTAGCCGGCCTGCTACATGCTGGTTGCAAGTGCAGGCTGCACACCCCAAGTGCTTCGCCCCCTGCATGTGCTGTGGCCAACCACTGCAGGAGGGCAACGTGTGGGAGAAGGCGGGTGTGGCGGTCAGTGTGGTGTACGGCTCGATGCCGGCGGAGAGCTACCGCGTGGCTGTGGGCCGCGACATC
>VIYQ01002385.1:0-15555 GCA_009928355.1 Chlorella sp. CH2018 | reverse complement strand
GGCTGCAGGGCGGGGGTGGTGGGGCAGAAGGGGGGTGGATGGGCAGGTGGGCAGTATGTAGTTTGCTGGGAAGGTGGGCAGCATGGCGCTGAGGGCAACGCAAGAACTGCGATGCGAAACCTGGAGCACGTCCAACTGCCTCTGCCGATGCGTTTTATGCGTCCCGCCCGCGCAGCCTCACCTAAGTTGCAAGTCTTGCAGCAGCAGCAGCAGCAGCAGCAGCAGCACAGTGGCGGGCGCCACCCCACATTGATGGGTATCCCTGCCTGCCTCACCCTCGATGGCCGAGCGCTCGTACGTGAAGGAGTCCGCTGCCACCACCGGGTCATCCATGGGCTCCTGTGTGATGCAGCAGAGCAGCTCCTCTGCAAGGTCTGGGTCCAGCCCAAGCGGCGGCAGTGGGCCAGCAGCAGGCCCCGACGGCCCTGCCGGTGCTGCCCCAGCTGCTACTGCTGCAGCGGCTGCGGATGCGGAGCCCATCGCTACCATTGCAGAGTGTGCCCCTGGCGCCGGCACCACTGCTGCAGCTGCTGCCGGCTCGTTGGCTGCCCTGCCAGGCGGGGAGATGGGATCAGCTGTGGGCGCACTGCTGCTGCTGCCCACGCCCAGCTGCTCTAGCAGAAGCTCCAGCTCGGCGGTAGCATCAGGTGAGGGCTGCTGCGCTGGGGCTGCTGCGCTGCCTGCTGTGCCTGCTGTGTGTGTTGTGCCCGTGCAGCCTGCCTCGCCTGGTGCGCCAGCCATGGCCACTGCGCTCGCCCCATCTGCTGCCATCTCGCTGCCCGCAGCCGAGTGACGCCCGCGGCGCCTGCCTCGCTGCCTCCTGCCGCTGCTGCTGCCACCGCCGTTGCCGCCACCTGTGGCACTGCTCTGGCTGCTGCTGCCAGGCATGAGCGGCACCGCTTCAGGCGTGTGCGGTGCAGGCACCTCAGCGGCTGTGGCTGCCATCTGGGTCAGAGAGGCCCCGGCGGCAGCGGAGGACCTCTCTTGGGAGCCTGCGGCAGGCTGCTGCTCAGGATGCTGCTCAGGCTGCTGCTGCTGCTCCTCCTGCTCCTGAGACGATTCCTGCAGCTGCCCATCCTCCCCAGCTGCATAGGCATCTTCTGCTGCTGCAGCTTCCTCTGCTGCTGCCCTCGGCGCTGACGCTGCCGGCTCCTCAACTGACGCGCCTGCTGTCTCAGCATCACCCTCACCTCCGCTGCCCCGCCCCTGCTCCTCGTCTAGCGCCGCCATTGCCTCCCGCTGCTGCTCCCTCTGGCGCTGCCGCTTGGCCGCCTTGGCTGCCGCCTTGGCTGCTGCCTGCCGCTGCGCCTCCTCCTCATCCTCCGCCAACAACTCAGCAGCGGCCGCCTGCGCTGCTGCCTCGGCTGCCGCCATTTCTTCCGCAGTCATGCTTGGTGCCTGCTGCCGCACCTGCTGCTGCCGGCGGCGGCGGTGGCCCGAGCGCCGCGGCTGCGGCTGCTGCTGCGGCGGCGGCGGCGGCTCCTCCGGCGCGGCTCTCGCCGAAGCAGGCTGCTTGCCAGGCAGATGCCGTTGGGCTGCTGCTGCTGCTGCAAGGCTGGGCGGTTCGGGCCGGCCATGCGGGGTGGGCGGCGCAGCAGTGCTTGCCTCTGCTGAGCCTGCCGTGCCTGCTGTGCCCGCTGAGCTTGCCGTTCTGCTCGCGCTTGCTGCGGCTGCTGAGCCCGCCACCCTTGCTGCACGTGCCCTGCCAGCGGGGGTGCCCAGCTCATCCAGCGCCTGCTCCAGCCGCTGGGCAGCTGCCTCCATTGCAGCATCAAACGAGGCAGTGATCCTGCCCAGAGCCAGCGCCGCCTTCAGCCAGCGCCCAACCAGCTTCACCGACTCGTGGTCGCTGTCCTGCAGCTGGCGCTGGTAGTTGACTGCCTTCAGCGCATCAACCGCCTTGCCGCAGCCGGACTGCGCCAGCTGGTGCAGTGCTGCCTCTGCACTGCGCTGTAGGGGCGGGCTGGTGCCGGGGCGCAGGTGTAGCCGCACCAGCCACTGGATGGCATCTGTGTGCTGGATCTGAAAGATGCACCCGTAGTTGTGCTCAGCAATGGCCGCCAGCGCGGCAACCGCCTCGGCCTGCACTGCTGCTGGGCGGTCCTCATGCATGCATCGCACTAGTGGCTTAAGCACGCCTGTACTATCGGCCAAAAGTTGCCCCGACAGAATCTCTCGGTTGGAAAGGCCGGCAGCCGCCAGCTGGCGCAGCGCACCAAGCGCCGCCACCTGCCCCTCCTCGCTGCAGCCCTCGCTCTCCAGCTGCTCCACCGCCGCCGCTGCAATCGCCTCGCACGTGCGCCAGCTGGCGAGCGCCATTGCGCACAGCGCGCGTGTCGCAGCCGAGTGCAGCCCTTCATCCTCGCTGCCCAGGCAGGCCAGCAGCGGCTGGATGGCAGGCTGTGCCTCAGCTGCGCTGATTCCCCGCGCAAGCTGCGTCAAAGCCTGAGCGGCTGGCACATAGACGGCCTCGCTGCTGCTCTGCAGGCAGCCAACCAGCGCCGGCACTGCCCCCGCTGCCACAATCTCCCGCCGGTTGTCGCGGTCAGTGCTTGCAAGCTGCAACAGCGAGCTGACGGCTGCGGCTTGCCGGATCCAGCTGCCGCTGCGCATCCGCTGCACCAGGCCAGGGATGAAGGTAGGGCCCTCGGACGCCGCCATGGCTGCGGAGCGGCGCCTGCGGCAGTGGCGGCGGAGCGGCGGCAGAGATGATGGAGGCGCGCTGCCGGCTGAGAGCAGAGGCATTGGACGATGGGCAGCTGGCTGGGGAACTGCCTCTAGTTGCCCAGGCGGACTGTGCGGCTGAGCAGCTCACCTTCAGCGTGTGAGGGGCGCAGCTGATCAGCCGGCTGAGCTGGGCTATCAAGCAGGCCGTGACTGCCTGGCTTCCTCAACAGTCCAAGCCGTAGGGTGGTGGCCTGCGGCGGCAGCATGGCATGGGGCGTTGCCCATGCTGCCTGTCCAGCCACTCCAAGGACGCTGGCTCGCTTTCCAATTGTGTTGCAGCATGTATGGCAGTCACAGGCATCTGTGGGCTGCCCACAGGGCCCTCCATGCTGCAGCTTGGACGGCGCGGCAGACGGCGGCAGGTCAGGTGCCCTGCCCCTACCACCAGGTGCTGCTAAGCCGGCTGCTCAGCGGGAAGCTGGGCAGCTGGCAAGTTGGGTGTTCGGAAACTCTGTGGCGGTGCAGCGGGCAGCTGCAGCTTGATGGTGCCGCAATCGAGCAATGTGCCACATGCATAGCCATCCTGTGCACATTCGCAAGGGAACCGTCTCAGCTTCCGGAGCACCAGCCCTGTTTGATCCAAACCACGGACACTTCTCTCCGCTCAGCGATCGGCTGGCAATGCAGACGCTAGGCAATTTTACAGTGGCAGTGTTGCTTCACAGACAAGAGGGGCACGGAAAGCCTTCACACATGAAAGGAGGTGCAAGCAAAACTTGCTCAGGGCACAGAGGGATTGTGTTTCTCGGATGAAAAGGCATAGTATAGTATACTTAAATCAAGCGCTCTGGCAGTGCTCTCCGGGGGAGCGAGCAGCAAGCACGCAAAGCATCGTTCATTCAGCTGGGCAAAAAGAACAACTCCAGCGCAAGGGTTCAGAGGGCAGGAGATGTTTGGAAACAAGTAGGCTAGGGGCGGCGAAACAAGATCGGCGGAGCAGGCAAGACATAGTGCGAACGATCAGCAGCTTCAAACGAAATGGGAGGCGACAACAGCTGGGAAAAGGCTCGTGACATTCAGCGAGACATGGGCGATCAAAATGACAATGAAAAAGCTGCCACCGTGTGCCAGCCGGCAGCTTGCAAACAGCGCCTGGTGGGCGGTGGGGCAGCGCAGGATGGGCATGAATGGTACAGCTGACTCAGCAGCGAGGGTGGGGTTTGGAAAGCACAGTGGGAGCAGAGGACGACCCTGCAGCAGGCTTGAGGGCAGGGCCTGCTGGGTAGGCCGTGCTATGCTGAAGCCAACAGGCGGCCAGCTGATACAGCCGCCTAATCCTGGCCGCCCAGGAAGCGCAGGATGAAGGGCTTCTTGGGTTTGGGAGGGGCAAGCCGCAGCGGACTGCAGCATCAGGAGGGCAGGAGTGGATGGGGCGGTGAGTAGCGAGGGCAGGGAGGGGCGGGAGAGCAGGCGCCACGCAAGCACGGCCGCACAAGCACAGCAGAGCAGCGGTGCAGGCGGCATGCACACACTGAGCTTGACAGCCAGCGGCAGCAGAGCCCATGCAGAACCGCACCCCAGCTTATCCCAGTGACACTCACACAGCGTTGCTGGCCTTCTCGCCCTCCTGCTCAAGGTGCAGGGATGCCTGCTGCGCCTGCTGTGCCTGCTGTGCCAGCTGCGCCAGCTGCTGCGACTTGGGCATCATTTCCAGCAGGCCCGCGATGCGCTGCAGCTGGTCCTCGATGCCAGTCAGCCGCTTGTCTAGCACTTCCTCATACACAGGCTGGCCATCCCCTGCCCAGTCAGCAAACGGAACATCGTGCGCTGTGCTGCTGCTGCTGCCGTCCAATGCACCGCTGACGCCCGCCCAGTCGGCAAAGCTCGGTGCCGGGGAGCTGCTGCTGCTGCTGCTGCTGTGGGCGGTGCCGTTGACAGGGGCTGCGGCATTGCTGTTGATCCCTCCTGCCTCGCTGCTGCCATTGGCTGGTGTGCCGTTGACCTGCATGCTGTTAACCGGCGTGCCGTTCGCATGGCCATTCACCGCTGCGCCGTTCACTGCTGCGCCATTCACTGCTGTGCCGTTCACGTGGCCGTTCACTGCTGTGCCGTTCACTGCTGTGCCGTTCACGCTGCTGGCTGAGCTGGTGGCGGCGGTCTCTGCTGGCTGGGAGCCAGGCTTGGGGCGGTAATCCACCACCATCACACTGCTAAAGTCGTCGCTCCAGGCGCGCGGGGCAGCAGAGCTGCCATTGACGCCGCCCTCCGCGCTATGACTGGCGGCAGCGTGCTCAGCGTGCGCCGGTTCCGCCTGCTGGTGGTGCTGCGCCCCTGCCGTGCCCGCTGTGCTGTGCTGGGTGCGCTGCCAGTCAGACCAGGCTGAGCGGTTGACTGCCCGGGGCTCAGCAGTGAACCAGCGCTCCGCCACATCCGGCCGCCGGCCGTCCACCACCTTAACTTGGCTCTCAATCACCTCTGCTAGCATGGTGCTCACGGAGATGGTCTCGCCCATCATGCACCTGCAGCCAACAGGGTGTGCGGGAGGGTGCTCAAGCGGAGAGTGGGCCAGGTCAGCGCCATGTGCTCATGATCAGCAGGCAGGACAGCAGTGCTGGTGCACTGAACTGGTTGAGAAATGGCGCCAGGCGCCAGCACATCAGTTAATTGCAGAGGGCTGGCAAACATGCTGCACACCGCTGCCAAGCAGCATGTGGGGATGGAAATCTGGCCGTTGTTGCACTACGAACCCACAAGCACGCGCCACTGGCCCGCACCTGATGCCGGGCAGGCGGCTCTGCACGTCCGCCAGGGCCAGCGCTGGGTTGGCGTCTGGCTGGAACTCCAGGGAAGTGCAGTAAGGCACCACCATCACCTGCAGAGGGACACACCAGAGGGCAGCGCAGCATTAGGTTCCCTGAGCCGCATCCGGCAGAGCTGCCAAAGGTGGAGAGCTGGTGAATGGGCGGTGCACAATCCCGCACACGTCTCGGGTGTGCCAGGTGCGACGGTAGCCGGCGCTCTGCCCGCGCAGCCCTTCGCTGCCTCAAACCCGGTGGTAGTGAGCGGCCGGCTGGCTAGCCGGGCCAGTCCCAGCTGCCAGCACCTCTAGAGTTGGTGTCATGGCGTCAGCAAGTGCAGCAGAGCAGCCTGGACCAGGCGGGGTGCGAAACTCCGCTTACCCGACCAGATTTGCCCAAGATTTCCCCAGCCCAGCAACGCTTCAAATCGCTCCCTGCTCGCCCACCTTGGTGGCGCCATCCTCCATGCAGCCACGCACAGCCGCCTCCAGGGTGGCGGTGTTGGCCACAGCAACCACCTCGCGCCGCGTCATGCGCCTGCGGGGTGGGGCACCGGGCGCGTGAGGCGTGAGCGGCCGCGGGCCACACGTAGGCTGGGGAGTGGGGGGACCGCCGCCAGCCATACCACATCCATGTGCACCCCACCACCCCCAGCCAGCTCACCCATACACGCTGGCCACTGAGAGCAGCATGTCGTCAGCTGCGGCGCTGCGCTTGCCGGCGTCCAGGATGACGACTCCCAGCACGTCCGCAGAGCGGGGCCGTGCCACGCTGGTGCCGCCCGCGGCCGCCGCCGCCGTTGCTGCCATGGGAGGCTTCGCCGCCCGCCGGTTTCGCCATACCTGGGTTCCAGAAGCGCCTAGAGCTTGTGCCGAGCGGGGCGGGGAGCCCGCACGGGAGTGCACTCCGCACCAGCCGGGCGTGCAAGTCGTGGTAGGGAGCGCGGGGCAGGCTCTGGCGGCCTGCAGAGTCGTTTGGTAGAACATGACGACGATTGGAAACGACAGAAACAGCTTCCGCAAGGGTGCGGGACACACCCACCACTGGTCAGAGGAGGGCAGCGGGCCCGGCGCCCGCGTGGCGCCCCCCATGCGGTGCCTGCCTATGTGACACCCACCAATCCGTCCCTTGGTATTTCGACAGGTTCCACGCTGACGCAAGCTCTACAGCCATGTAGCTTGTGTCCAGAGGCTCGTGCTGCTGGCTGCGGCGGCGCGCGCCGGTCTACCACTCCCGCCGCTCCAACGCGGGTGCCGCCTGCGCCCCGTTACCGCCGAAACACCCGACACCTCTCCAACAGGCGCTTCTGTGCACTGGCAGCAATGCATGGAAGGCCCCTGCTCTAGGTACCGGCTGTGGCACTTCTTGCAGCCCGCGCCCGCTGCGGTTGGACCAGTGGCAGCGCTGTTTGACCGGGCTTGCAGGTACGGTACGCTGCGTGCGCTGTGCGGCGGCCGGCTGAGCTGCTGCTGTAGGTGGTTGGTGACTTGCCGCCTACACCGCCTTGCCCTGAAGGCCGAGTCTCCGTGTGTTTAGCTGCCATCTTTAGCTCCTGCATGGCGCCTATGGCAGCCGCCGCCCCCGATGTATGCTCGCCATGTCGGTGGCTGCTCGCCTTCTGTGCCCGTTCGCTTCGCTTGCCTGCCTGCAACCCCGCGCCGTACCCTCCTACCACGCTTACGGCTGCTTACAATATACTGGCACTCAGTGCCTGCACTTGAGATCAATCATATTATTATGCAATTAGCACCAACTTGGGTTTGGGATCATCCGGGGGGAAGCAAAACTGGGCCTCGCCCTACTCGGGCAGGACACTACAACTGCGCCACGACTGGCACGCTCACGGCCGCAACGCACGCGCCCGCTTGGCTGCGCGCTTTCTAGCAAGAAAGGCGAGCTGCTGCGGTGAGTACAGGGTCGCCTCCACGTCGTTTTCAATCAGCTCCGCCACCTGCTGAGCGTGGGAAGCGGGCAGGGCAGGATACAGTGAGCGACGGGCAGCAGATGTGTAACCCAGCGGCGGAGGCAGCGCATGCGCCAGGCTTCCAGCCTGCAAGCAGCACCACAAAAAGGCAGGCAAGCATGCAGGTGTGCAGCTGGACTACATACAGGCAAGCAGACAGGCACATCGGAGCTGCAGCTGCCGCCTCCTGCCAACCCTACCACCCCCCCACGAACACCAAAGCCCACCCTCTCCTTGCCTGCGGCTCAAACATGGCGCTCTGCCAGCTGGGAGGCTGCTGCGCCTGCTGTGCCTGCTGCGCTGGCGGCTGGCCCTCCAGCAGTGTGGTGATGTGCTGCAGCTGCTCCTCCATTCGCGACAGGCGCCGCTCTAGTGCCTCTTCATACAGAGGCTGCGCAGCATCTGCACTGCTGTGGCGGTGGCCCTCGCTCATGCCATTGCTTGCAACTGCGATGCCGCCATTGCCGCCGCCGCTGCTGCCGCCCTCATCGCCGCTATCTGAGTCGCTGCGCATGCCACTGTAACCGCTCAGGTGGCTGCTCCAATCATCTTCCCCACTGCTGGCCCCAGCTGCGTCCCCCATGTCAAAGCTGCTGCCCACAATGCCGCTCCTCAACCCTGCCGCGGGCTCAACTGGTACAGCACTGCCGCCAGCTGAACCGCATGCCGCTGCTTCCTGGGACTCCCGATAGTCCACGACCAGCACACTGGCCATGTCATCGCTCCAAGCACCGCGGCGTGCTGCGCCGCTGCTGCTGCTGGGGCCGGCGCTGCTGCCGCCCGCCGGCGCCTGCACTGAGGCAAACGTATCGCTCCACACCGCCTGCCGCTCGCTGGCATCCACACCGCGGCTGCTGCTGCTGCTACTGCTGCTGCCCTGCCACTGTGGTTCCTGTGGCGGCACGCCGCTGGTGTGCAGGCTGTCGCCGTTGGGAGCGGCCTGGCTGGCTGGCTGCTGCAGCTGCTCGCCCCAGCGCTCGGGCACCGCTGCCCGCCGCCCTTCCACAATTCGGACCTGCCCCTCGATGAATTCGACCAGCAGTTCGTCCATGGCAATCGTGTCGCCCATCATGCACCTGCATGCAAGGCGGGAGGGCTAGAGCGCAGCGTGCTTAGCGCAGGACCGTCGGAGCACTGCAAGGTGCAGCCAGTGAGCGCTGGGCTACCGCTGTGTTCTCAGGGCAGCAGGGCAAGCGGCGGAGCACCAAAAGCGGCAAAGGCCCATGCACGCTGCACAAAGCCACAGCGCTGCCCGCACCTGATGCCCGGCAGGCGGCTCTGCACGTCCGCCAGCGCCAGTGCTGGGTCGGCGTCTGCCGGGACGCTGTGAGAGACGCAGTAGGGCACAATCATGACCTGCGCAAGGCCACAGCAATACGCGCAGCATGTCTGGGAATGCTAAGGAAAAAGGAAGGCACGCATGATGCCACCCAGCACAGCGGCGGCCGCCTGCCGAGGGGGCATGCGAACCCTGCCGCAACTGGTGCAGAGGACGTCACAGTGCACCCTTCCATCATGCTCCCTGCCCGCCCACCTTGGTGGCGCCATCCTCCATGCAGCCACGCACAGCCGCCTCCAGGGTGGCGGTGTTGGCCACAGCAACCACCTCCCGCCGCGTCACGCGCCTGCAGGGTGGGGCACCGGGCGAGTGGTAGCCGGGTCAATGTGCCATCTGAAGCCATCTCCCGGCATCAGTTCTGAACGACATTGCAACTGCAGCGGGTGCTCGGCGCTGGTGGGTTCCACACATTGGCAGCAGTGCAACGGCGGCTAGTGGAGACGCACAGCCCACGGCGGCAGCCTATGCCGGCTCAGGCACCATCCTGCCCCACCTGACTCACCCATACATGCTGGCCACCGACAGCAGCAGGTTGTCAGCAGCCGGGCTGCGCTGGCCGGCATCCAGGATGACAACCCCCAGCACATCGGCGGAGCGGGGGCGAGCGACGCTCGTGCTGGTGGCGGCGGCGGCGGCGCTGGCGGCGATCAGCAGCCTGTGCGGCCGGCCGGGCGCGTAATTTGGATGTGGGACCCCACTGCGCTGCCGCCTAGGATGCCGCGAGACGCACGCGCTCGCCAGCCTGCTGCCCCCGCCGGCCAGCGGCGTGGTAGATACAGATCCGGCCTGCCGTGCGGCTCGACACGCCGCCGAGGCCGCCATGAGAGGTTTACAGCAGCCGGCGGCGCGCCATCAGCCCCGGTGGTAGGGCTGATCGCCGCTCCCGCCACTGATGGCCACCCCGGTCAGCATGCCGTTCAAAATGTGGATTCTGGCGTGTGCTGAGATAAGCCCCTGCCCACCACAGAAAGCAAGGAACGAAAGTACACCATGGGCGAGGGTTGAGGGGTCCCGCTGGACATAAAGCCGGCCACCGTAGTGCACGCCATTGGGGAGACGGTGTGGTGAAGGGGGGTCATCCCACCTCTGCTCTCTGTGCCAGCTGCCGTCAGCTCAGCACAACATGTGCCGCTCAGCGGCAGCTCAATCCCTCCGTCACCCGGGGCGCTAGCACTAGCGAGATCTGCTACCATCACATCGTCTCTGGATAAGTCAAAGTAACGAGGTGAAAGAATTGGTCCACTCAGTGCACCTCGCAGGCCAGCAGGATAACCGCAACGCCAGGCAGCTGGCGCCGCAGAGCACTCTCCAGAACCGCCCGCTGTGCTGGCGTGGCTGGCTCCTGCCCCGGCTGCAGAAACAGGTGCTGCAGGGAGGCGGGCAGTGGGGGGCAAGACAGCAGCTCCAGCTGCCCTGGTGCCAGCACAGCATCGGTATCAAGCTGTAGTTCCTCCAAGTGCTGCATGCGCTGCAGACCCGGCAGCAGGTCTCTGCGGGGTGGAGCAAGGGGGCGGAAGCCGCTCTGTTGCCGGTTGCACAGCAGACATGATGAAATTGACTGCACTATTGTGGCGCAACCTGCCGACCTTGACAGCACAGGTCAGGGAGTTCCTCTTACCCCAGGTGCAGGCCGTCCACCCCAGCCAGGTCAAGGCTGCGCAGCGAGTGCTGCCACGGCCCCTGCGGCAGCCCCTCTAGCGCATGATTGGCGGCATAGCCCAGGCGCTGCAGGCGGCTGAGCGCTGCCACTGCGGGGGGCAGGCCACGCAGGCCGTTCCAGCGCAGGCACAGCTCCTCCAGCTGTGGGTGCAAGGGAGTTGGAGGGGAGCATGAACACCAAGACAACGAAATCAGCGAGGCACACTGAGTCGGACGCAGTGCTATGTCGGCCACGGCAGTCTGAAACAAAGTCCGCATGTGCAGGCACAAACGACTGCTGCCTCACCCTTGTGAGGCGCCCCAGCGCCGCGTTCAGCTCCCCTTCAGGCAGGCTGCCGAGGTCGCCGTCTGCTGCCGTGGCGCGGCAGCCCGCCATGTTACAGTCCAGTGCGACCAGCTGGGTGAGGTCCTGTAAGCAGGCAGAAGGCAGCAGTGTTAAGCACTGCATGATGCAGTCGTTGCCGTGGTGTGTGCGCAGGGGCAGCCAGCGCAGCGCAGCTGGCGCGTGTGGCGCGCCTTGCTTCGTGAACCGTACCATCTGTCCAGCAGTTCACTGTGTAGACACCTCGCCTTACCTCCAGCCAATTCATATCGACAAGGCGGAGGCAGTGCAGCTCCAACCGGCGCAGGGCGGGCAGCGCCGCCAGCACAGCACATCCGTCCAGCTCAGCAGCGCCCGTGCCATTCAAGTCGCCAGCAGCTCGCAGGAAGGACAGCTGGCGCAGGCTGGACAGGGCGCCAGGCAGCTCCAGCTGACTGGGGCTCCGTTGCCGCAGGTGCAGCTGCTGAAGCGTGGTGAGCTGTCCAGCTGAGGCGGGCAGGCGGGACGGGTGGACCATGCGCAGCGCCTCCAGCTGTGGCAGCAGCTTGGCGATGCAAGCCTACGGTAGGCCGGCACAGGGATACATTTGGCAGGGAGAGATTTAGCAGGGTTGACGTCGGCATATAGACTGGCGTGCGATGGTTGTTCTGGCAACCGCGGTGCTTGTATCGGACCACAGTGGGGACAACTTCAACCTTGAGGCGGCCTTACCGCTGGCAGCTCGGGCGGCGGCACCAGAACGCTGCCATCGCCACTGCCGCTTCGCTCCTCCCAAGTGAGGCTCCTCACGCCGGGCAGCAAGCGCAGCAGGGACAGCAGGGTGGCGTAGCAGGCCCGGTCGTGAGCAGCAATCGACAGCCGTTCAACGTGGGGGCGGCGGGCGGTCGCAGCCAGCAGGCACTGCTCCGCGGTGGGTGCCACGCCCCTTGGCGGCAGTACGATGCTAAGTGCTGTCTGGTGCTGGCATACAATGCTGCGCCACAGCTGGCACACGCCCGCAGCGTGCTTCCTGCAGTGGTGGGCATGGCGTCAGGGGCACGTCAGCAGGCAGGACAGCAGGGCCAGGGAAGCTGCTCTGGCGGAAGAATGGGGTGACTGCTCCAGAGAGCTGCAAGCGCACGCACCTTTCAGGAGGCGTCAGGTGAAGCAGGACACGCTCCGTGATCTCAGCTCCAAGCTCCAAGCCGCCGGACCGCATAGTTTGTGCACTGCCTGGTCGACTGGAATACCGTCCTGTGGCGCGTGAGCGGCGGCGGCACTGGCTGGATGAGGTGACCGGCCCGCGGCCCGCCGAGCGCGCGCCGCGAGGAGCTCCTGGACACGCTACTGCGCGCACGGCGAAGGCCGTGACAGGCTTAGCAGGGCAGCCTGCCAGGACCTCTGAGCAGAGGACTCTACTTAAGCACCAGTGGGGCTGTCTCCGCTGCCACAGTCGCAGCAACGGACCCCGGCAGGCGCCAGAAGCTCAAACGGATGCGAGCGCGCCAGCAGGAGGTCGGTACCCAAAGACCTGGCTTGCCGTCCATGCAGCGTCAGCAGTCTGCTGCGGTCGCCGGTGGCCCCACCGCTGTTTCAGAAAGGCCAGACACGCATGCTCTCCCCCAGGCACTGGCCTCACATCTAGCACACATAGCGCAGTCAATCTCCTGTGCAGCTTCGTTGGCTGTCGCCTGTGTGCTGCCCAGGGAGCAGCGGAAGCCCAGCCTGCCTGCTGTGCTGCTTACAACCGGGCCGCTGTCCGGCACAAGGAGCGTGAATAACGAATGGGGCAGAAGAAGGTGGCTGGAAAATCGGGGGGGCAGAAGGGAAGCTGTGCGGTTTATGTTGAGGGCGTGCTGCATGGCGTGCGCGGATCAGTGCGTGCGCACTGCAAATGCGGTGCAGTGCAAAGCATGTGGCAAAAGGGGGCTCGCTCGTTCGCTCAGGATGATTCGGGGGGTGCGGCAACCGCTGCTAGAGCACACCTGCTGTTGGCTGAGGATGAGGAGGCGGCAGCAGGCTACAGGCTGCCTTGGAATGAAGCTTGCCGGCAGGGTGCTGCTGTGTGTGCCGCAGCGGCTCTCAGGCCGCTTTGCTGCGGCAGCAGCCGGGGGCTGCCGTCTGCCAAACAGCTGCTCTACGGCTTGTGGTAGTGAGTGGGCACGAAAGGCATCTTAGTGACGGTGGCATCGTTCTGCTTGCCGCGCACCTGCGATGGATGGCACAGGAAAGAAAGCAAGAGGCGATGTGACGGCTGGGATCGTTGGCAAGCAGCGCCAGGAGGGGAGGCGCCAAGGCAGTGAAGAGTTGCTCAGTAGCGGCCAGCGTGTGCAGCTGGCCAGCGCCGGGCCACCAAGCGGCGCCGGCCCACTGGCCGCCAGCCCACTGCGTGCTGTGCACATTAGTGCATGCTGTGCGCATTGCATTAAATGGGATGTGTCTTTTTCTTCCTCGGTGCAGTGCCAGCTCACCTCCACCTTGAGAGCCGTGCCGGCCTTGGCGTGCGCCTTGTCCACATAGCTGCAGGTGGGCATTGAAAGGAGGACACACAGTGTGGCGGAGTGGAGAGCACACGTTGCAAGTCAGGCAGGTGTTCCCCTGCCGCGTGTTGTGCTTGCGCTGACTTGCAGCTATGCTACTGAGCCGATCGGCTGAGGGTATCCCATCAGCGCTGCTTTGGCCGCTGCTGTGCTGTGCCGCGCTCCCTCCTGCTCGCCTCATACACAGGGCGGGCGGCTGCGAACAAAGCAGAGGCACCATGCGTAACAAGAGCCACAGCACTGCCGCTGCGCTCACCCCATGGCAATGTTCTTCTTGAGGCAGGGGGAGAAGGCGCCGCTGGTGATCTCTCCCACCTTGGTGCCATCGGGGGTCAGCACCTGTGCAGCGGCACAGCAAGGTCAGAACATCAGACGGGCTCTTTGAGCAAGCACTGGTGACCAGGCCCGCCCTGGCTTGCTGTTCAGAGGCGGAGTCGCTGCGGAGCACAAGAATGTGCAGCAGCCATGGCAGGCGGCACCGGTCCACGTTTGAACAGTCCAGCAGGGCTGCAGTGCTGCCGGAAAGGCTGGGGGAGCAGGGCTGGACAGGCCCGAGGAAGCAAGGCTGGACAGGCTCGGAAACAGAGCAGCACCAGGAACCCCCTTTGCTTTCCCAAGCACTCACCGTGGAGCCCTGGCGGGCAGGTGCGCCCGCGCTCACAAAGCCCACGCGCCGGATGGTCACTCCATCTGCCAGCTGCTGCTTGACAACCTGCATGGTGGGGTGGAGGCGGCGGCAAGGTGTTAGAGACGGTGGCGGCAAGGTGTTAGAGACGGCGGAGGCAAGGCGATAATTAAATATGGTGGCGGAACAAGCGGCAAGCCACGCAGGCAAGCATGGACTCGTTTGCAAAGCAAACATGTGCCTACCTGGCCGCCCAGGAAGTCGAACGCCTCGCGCCGCCGCTTGCCCACCGTCCAGGCCAGGCCGGCCTCAATGGGGGTCAGGTCCTCGTTCAGGTCGTTGCCTGCAGCAGGAGAGTGTGCAGGGAAGGAGAGGCGTGCAGCAGTGAGACCGCAGGTCTCATGCGGCTGGCCAGACGGATGACGGCGCCATGGCCAATCCTGTTTCAATCAACGGCAGCAGGGAAGACGTGGCACCTCATGTTTCGATTTGCTCAGCCCGCTCATGACTGGACCACTCGCGGGCGCAGCAGGAAGCAAGGCAGGTCAAGCGGGATAGCCAAACAATGTAGTTGTGCTCAAGCAGACGCAAGGTGCTCGAGCAAGCGCCTAAAGGTGTTGCTCAAGCGCCTCACCGTACAGGCACAGGCCGGCCTCCAGGCGCAGGGAGTCACGCGGGCCCAGGCCGCACAGCCGCACACGCTCATCGCCCGTCAGCGCCTCTGCCAGCTCCACAGCCTGCAGGCAGGGGGAGCACGCAGTGCTTGTGGTGGTGGTGACGGTGCAGTGCAGGGAGGCAGCAGCAGGGATGGAGCGCGGCTGCAGCATTCCAGGCTCAGGCGAGGCGCGCTCGCTCTCGCCACACATGGCTGCCCTGATGAGTGTGTGCGCCCACTCTCTCTCTCTCTCTCTTTTCCTCTCCACAGGTCTGCTGCCCCTGGTGTGTGCCCAAACCTGAAAAAGTAATCCTTACCTTGTCGTTAGGGATGGACAGCTCGAAGCCGTCTTCGCCCGTGTAGCTGCAGCAGGGGCAGGGGCATGGCAGCAGCTGATCACTCAGCGCAGTGGGCTGCAGCGCGCTTGCGTGCGTGTGTATCAGCTGGCTCCGGGCCGGCCTGACGCCAGCAAGCGGGCGCGAGTTGAGGCGCCACGCCCCATCTCGTGGCACAGCACGGCCACCCGTGCCGGAGAGCCCACAGGGCACACCCTCGCTCGCAATACCCTACAGCCCACCAGCCCAAGTTCAAGCCTCCACTTCCACAGGCTTTGCCTTGCCGCTTACCCGGTGCGGGTGAGCCAGCAGGGCACGCCCTTGATGTCCAGGCGGCGGAAGTTGGAGAAGTAGACCTTGTCCAGGTCCTGCTGCACAAATTGCTGCAGACGGCGGAAGGGAGCGGGCACGGGTGGGTTGGTTAGGTCACCAAAGACAGGGAACAGTGAGCAAGTAGACCTTGTCCTGCTGCACAAATGGCTGCAGACCGCAGAAGGGCGTGGGCACGGGTGGGGTGGTCAGCAGGCAGCTGGTGGACTCTGGCGCGGGCCAGTGCCCAACCGTTAAGTTGCACAGCTCGATGGGGGCGGCACGTGCACCTGCGCTCGAACAAAGTGCACCCTGCAACACACGGGCAGCTCACCGCTGCCGGGTTCCCACCCGCCCGCCCGCC
>VIYQ01002380.1:0-10951 GCA_009928355.1 Chlorella sp. CH2018 | reverse complement strand
CCCCCCCCCCCCCGTCCCTCGCGCCCAGCCTGCCCACCGGATGTAGGCAGACGCCGCCTGCGTGGACTGCTCCAGCCGCTGCAGCAGCGCTTCAAAGGCAGCACCGCTGAGCGCCTCCTCCCCAGCCAGGTGCTGGTTCAGGCTGTGCAGCACCTGCGGGCGGGGGTGAACGGAACGATATGCTGACGCAGGCGGGTGCAGCTGGGGGTCCTGACGGAAGCTCGGTGCTGGATTATAACAGAGATGCTCCGCACGACTACTAGCGCAGGTGAGGGGCAGGCGGCAGCCACATGCAGACCGGTCTGCGCATCAGGCGTGACAACGACAAGTTCCAGCCACAATCCACCGCTCCGAAGAGAGAAAGAGAGGAAGCACCCAGCACCCACATCTCCAATGGTCTGGAACAGGGTGCCGAAGCGGCGCTCCATCTCCTGCCGGTCCTGCTCCGTCAGCTTGTCTGCGGGTGGCAGGGAGAGGCCGGAGCTGTTGCTGGTGCGTGCATGCAGCAAGCTTGAGTCTAAGGGCAAAGGGCAGGATCCATTGAATGCTGTGGAGGTGTGCGGGCAGCAGGGAAGCAGCATCAGATGCCTGCACATGGGGGCTGTGGGCGCCAGCAGGCCACCGGTGCGCCCACCTGCCACCGTGTCTTGCAGTGCCGCCAGCTTGCCCTGGGTCCGCTCGTTGAACAGCTTGACCACCACCTGCTTGATTGGGGCAGAAGAAAGCAGCGGCTCTGTAGAAGCTGCACAGTGAGGGATGGGCAGCCAGCCGGCGAGAGCAGCTGGCTATTTGCCGCCGCTACCCATGCTGACCCGCTGATACTCTACTTAAATGCTTCACTGTCTGTCCTGCCCTCTGCATTGTGCATCCAAGGGCTAGCACTCGCGATCCCAACATGACTCACCTTAAGACCATGGTCCCGCAGCTGGGAGAGCCGCTGCTCAACAAACCGCTGGTCTGTGGACAAGGATGAAGGCAGGCAGAGGGCTGTTCAGCTGGCGCACTGCCCGGTGCCACTCTCCCGAATGGGTCACCGGCGCTCCAAACACCCCAATCCACTGAGCAGCGTCACCCGCACCTGAGGCACGCCACATCTCACGCGCATGCGCCTGCTGCAGCTCAGCTGCCGCCTGCCCTGCCACCTGGTGCGCCGCCGCAGCACCAGCAGCAGGGCCAGGGCTGCTGGGCAGCAGCTTATTGTCGCTTGCGACCAACTCCATTGTTTTGTCCAGCGCTTCCTGCGCATGTTGATGCAATTCTGGCAGGTAAGCGGAATCACCAATGGGTGCCGCCCAGGCCTGTCCATGGTGCACCCAAGCACGCCGCGCCATGCCTCATCAATCCCGCAGTGCAGTCGTCCAGGCCTGGTCCCACGCTGTGCTGTCTCGGTAGCACGCTGCTTCGGTGTCTTGCTGCAATTGCCACCATTGCAATGGTGCCACACTGCAGCCTCACCCCCAGCAGATCTCACCAAGCGCAGCTGCACCGTGGACAGCAGGTGGCCCCTCGACTCGGACAGCTGCAGCAGCGCAGCCTGCGCCTGGTTGTCCATCAAAGCGAGCTCAGCCAGGGCGCAGTCGGTGCGCGCCATGCTCGCGACCTGCGGCACGGGTGGAGCAGTGCCCAGTGGGCATGCCAACACATGAGTGAAGATGCTAGCAGAGAGATGCGAGAGGTGCACAGCACATGGCGGTGCAGGCGCCGCGGCCAAATGAGAGCGGCGCAGCTCGCAGACGGGCTTGGCTTACGCCCACCCCCGCTGCACCATTTGTGTTCCAGTGCAAGCCTCTCATCCACTTCCGCCAAGCACTTGCCTGTGCAATGTAGGACAGAACGAGGCAGATGCAGAGCACGCCGGCCACCACATGCCCCGCCAGCTGGTTGATGTCCCTGAACACGCAGCCGCTCACTCCCAGGCAGGCATTCACTGAATACAGAACAAGACGTGATGGGGGGCGGTGTGAGAGGAAACGCGAGCAGGGTTGCAGGGGGGCAGTGAGTGAAGAGGAACAGGGGCGAGCCGAGCAGAGCAGTGGCAGCCCAGGAAGGCAGGCGGGCACATTGCGCTGGGCGCTGGGCAACCAAGCACTGTCCCATACTAGGGTATGTGAGCCTCCCTGTGTCCCCACCTGTGATCAGGATGCCAAGCAGCAGGCCCAGCGCCGCAGGCACTCCATGCAACTGTGCTATGGCGAACAGAGACAGCGCCTGGCCGCACACCGCCTGTGTGTGGATGGCATGGGGAGAGGGAGAGCGGCGGCGGAGGGCGGCGGCGGTGCGCCAGAGGTCAGGCAGCTAAACGCCGCCCCTGGCGGCAGCAGAGGTTCACCCCTTCTTGCCAGCCAGGCTTGCAAGCGCCAAAGAGGCCGAGCAAGGAGCGAACGCAGCTGCCCCGCCCCACGGCCGCACCCAGCACCTGGGCAGCACACAGCCCAATCCCCAGCCGCAATGGCTTGCTTTGCAGTTGCTTGGCGGGGCGGGGCGCGGCTGGGCGGCTCATCTCGCTCGCCCCACCCTGCAGGGATGCCTCAGGGGCTCGATGGAAGCGCTGAGCAATCAAGGGGGGCACAGCAGTGACCTCGCGGCTGAAGAAGGCTGAATGCTGTCGGGCAGGAAGCTGTGAGTGGCGGCGACTCGCCAGCGCTGACTCCCCTGTGGGTGTGGATGCATCCAATTTACATGCAAGGGAGAAAGGCTGACGCGGCGCGTGATGGGAAGCAGCAATGTGGCGCTAGTGTACAGGAATGAAGTGGCACAATGAGGCTGCTGCGTGATCGAGGAGGAAACAGTGGCAGCCGTGGCGGCAGGGCCGCTGGGCGTGGGCGTGGCCTGCTTGCTTGGGCCATGAATCAGATGCACGACATGCACGACAGCAACAGCGGGTGAGGTTCATGGTGAGAGTACAGAAAACGAAATGATGTGCACGGTGAATCAGCGGCAACAGAGAGTGGTGCGCGCGGGGCATGTGACAGAAGGAGAGCAGTGGGGCAAGCATGGTACAAGTTGTCGCCGGCGGCAGGGCAGGATTCGGCCAGATCAGTCAGCAAAAGCTGCTGCCTCAATCAAAGTCGGAGTCACCCCCGCTGTCCCCCCAGCATGTGCTCTCCTGCTGGCCGCCGTAGCCGCTGGCTGCCTCACTGCCGATGCTAGAAATAATCGGTTCCTGCTCGATGCTTTGGGCTTGCCCGCCGGAGCCGCCAGCAGCCTCTGCTGCTGCTGTGGCTGCTGCTGCTGCCGCCTCTGCTGCTGCTGCCTCTGCTGCTGCTGTGGCTGCCGCTGCCGCCTCTGCCGCTGCCGCCTCTGCCGCTGCCGCCTCTGCTGCTGCTGCCTCTGCTGCTGCCTTTGCTGCCGCTGCTGCGCTGCCTGCATCCTCATCGTCGCCTGAAGCTTCCAGCGCGGCCTCCAGCTGGCTCATGTCCCAGGAGCGCCTGCGGCAGACGCACACGCAGGGAGGAGCGTTGTGAGTTGTTAGTTGGGTATGGCCGCTCACCAACACACAGTCTGAATCAGTCAAGACGGCACACAACCAAATGGGGCTGGCACCGGGCACGAGGCTGGCACCATCAACCGACGCTCCACATGCGCAGGCTCCGCCCCGCCATCTGGCCCCACTGCAGCAACCAGTCACAATCAGCTGCCGGTAGGGTAGGCGCAAGCCCACAACGCGCTGGCACTCACCGCATGCGCAGGCGCCACTCCTCCACCTGCTCCCGCCGCTTGCGCTGCAGGGCCGCCTCCTCGGGAGTCAGCTCCGGCGGTGGCGGGAACAGCGGCGGCAGGATCTCGACCTGGGTTGAAAGGAGCGGGGGGATGGGCAGGGCGAGGTGGGGTGGGATGGAGTGAACAATTTGGTGAGGGGGTGGCAGAGCGGTGCGCACACACCATGGTATGAATTGGGCATGTGGTTGCAGCCCGTGTAGTGGCTCAGCGACCAAACAGACCGAGGCGCAGGATGAGCTGGGGCCAGGCATGCCACGCATCCTACACCCATCCCACACCCAGCCCAGCCACCCACCTCTGGCTTCTGCGCCTTCTTGGGCTGATTCACCACCGCGCTGATGATCTGCTGCTCAGCCTGGAGGGGCAGAGAGCGAGCAGCAGCAGCAGGGTTGAGCGCAAGTGGGCGGCAGGGGCGCAGTGCGTCAGCAGGTGGGGTTGTGGCTGGCTGGCACCCCCCACGCGGCAAGCCAGCGGCAGGCAGAACAGCAACTGACGGCAACATGCCACATGGCAATCGGAGCAGGCAGACTCCAATTTGGTTCGCCCTCACCTTCCAAAACTCGTCCTCTCCCATGATGCCCAGCAGCGAGTCCTGGTTCAGCCCCTGCCTCTGCCGTGCCTGCTGTGCCTGCTGCGCCTGCTCCTCCTCCTCAGGGCCGTCGTAGCTGAGCGGCCCCTCCGCCTCTGCTGCAGCCGCCGCTGCAGCCATGGCATCGGCGGAGCAGCGGGGCGTGGGTGGAGAGCCCAGCGGGTGCAGCGGGCCGCCAGCGCTCATGGCGCGCGCCGGTGCGGCGCTGGGCAGCGGCAGAGTGGCCTGCACGGGGCGGGGTTCGGCATGGATTGCAAACTCGTTACCATGCTAGGGATGGCATGCAAACACTTCCAGCACCGTTTCTGCACAGCTGTCACCAGCCTGAAGTGAGCAGCAGGCCAGCTGCCTCACCTGTGGGGGCGAGGGCGACCGTCGTGTGGACGGCAGTGGTCGTACGGTGCGGCCCCACTCATCTGTCTGCCCAGCCGACGCCTGCCCAGCTGCTGCCGCCTGTCCAGCTGCCGCTGCTGACCCACTCTGCTGCGGTGCCGCACCTGCTGGCGAGGGCTTTGCACCATTGGCTGCTGGGGGTCCTGCTGCTGCCTGAGTCACGGACGCTGCTGTTGCCGGCTGCTGTGCGCGCTGTGCCTGCTGCTGCTCCATCACCTTCAGCAGCAGGGCAAACTGCTTGGCGGACACGCCCTGCATCGCGGCCACCAGCTCCTCTGCACGTGGATAACGTAGGGCAGAGGGAGGCCAGTGGTCCAGTTTGACCACATACAGCTGTTGCTTTGGAGTCGCACTTGTGGGTATGCACTGCTGCCTGCGTGCTGATACGGCAAATAGCAGGTCAATGCACTCACCAGTGTCCCTGATGTCCTTCTCAAGCCGCTCCATGCGGGCAGCCACGCCCACCAGCGCCTCGGCCTGCTGCCCCGCCGCCGCCTGGAGCTGCAGCAGCACCAAAGGGAGAGCCGGTTGCAAGGGCCAACACGTGCTGACCAACACATTGCACGTGGCTGAGGTGCATGGCGCATGGCGTCAACCGCCCCTCTCAAACCACAGCACTGCACGGCAATAGAGGCTCCACACGTGTCCGGCCTGTACCTGCTGGATGGGCAGCTTCAGGTCGCGCCCGCTAACTCTCGAGCGGATGGACAGCTTGTCCAGCTGTAGGGGGGGAGGTCAGGCAGACACAGAGGCAGTTGAGCCATGCGTGGCAGCCAGCCCCGCTGTGAGGGAGGGGCAGGCAGGCGGGGGTGGGTTGTCCCCACAGCCACCACCCCCACACCACCTCCTGCCTCCTTGCAAGCAGTCGTGCCCAGTTACGCCTGCCCTTTACACCAACAGCTGACATCGCCCACCGCCCCAAGCTTTGTAACCCAAGTTCATCTGCTTGCCATGCACAACAGGTTGTGAACACAACTGAATTCAGCAGGTGCCCACCTGGCGGGCAAGCTCTTCAATGCGCTGTGCCTGCTGCCCCGCAGCAGCCTCAGCGCGCAGCAGGCGCGCTGCAGCCTCCGTGCTGACGCGGCGTGGCGCGCTGCACCATGCGGGGCGGGGGCAAGCAACAGTGTTGAGGGCGCCATCAGAGAGCTTGCCCCCGGCATGGATATGTGGTACTCGAGCGCTATGGTTGGCAGGCTCAACAGCAGGCAAGTACGTAGACGTTCTCCAATGTTCAACTCCACCCACACCCGAAGCAGACTGTGGTGCACACCTGCTGCCGCTGAGCCAAGCTCGGATGCGGCCCAGGACCAGCGCTGCTAGAAGAGGCAGCGTGAGCCACAGGCCGCTGGGTGACGCCCAGCCGGCCTGCGGCGCCGCCAGCCACTGCGGGACTGGAGGGGATGCAGCTGCTGCGTGGGCCACGCGCCGGCTGCCCTGCTGCTCATCGAGCTGCTGCTGCTGCCAGCGCTGCGGCGTGGGAGCCGCTGCTTGCTGCTGCTGCCGCACGGCGGCGGCGGTGGCGGCCAAGTGGGCGCCGACTGCTGCTACAACGGCTGCGGTCTCCAGGGCGCGCACGACGGCTTGCAGCGCGGCATTGGGGTCGCTGGGGGCCTGCACAGGTAGCCTCTGCGAGCGAGCGACCACCAGGGCTCTCAAACTTCGTGCCCGCCGCGGCGGGGCGGGCGCTACGGGGGCCCTGACGGCACGGGCGGCGGATATCATGGCTGCCGGATCGGATTGCAGGCTGCCGGGAGGGCAGGGAGGGGGTGCAGCTGGCCCTGCTGCGAGTGCTGGCCGCAGGGAGCAGCATGTGGTTGCGTTCGCTGCGTTTGTGGCCCAGCGTTTGCACGAGGGTTGCATTCTCGGTAGCCGCCAGGGCGGTCGGGGCGTGGGGGGCCTCGGGCACCATCGCCGGCTTGTCAGCTGGCCCCAGCGGCCCGTCGACACGGCGTGGTAGCACAGCAGTGAGTGCAAGATCAATCGGGCCGGCCGGGTCGGCCGCTGGGCCCGTCAAACGCAGCGGGCCGACATGCGGGCGGTCAGCCGAGGCTGCTGCGCGGTGTTAGAGGCTCGAGCACGCTCAGAGATTGCCAGGAAGTCTCTGGCAGCGAGCCGACGGCCCGGTGCAAGGCCTGGTTGGCGAGAGGGGGCGCCGCCTCGGGCGCTGGGCGGCGGCACCGCTCCCTCATCCAACCTAAGCCCCATTTTGTCGTTTGCAGTGGAAGGGCGCGGCGTGAAGATCGAGCGCATTGCCAACAGCAAGCTGCGCGAGGTAGGCAGGCTGCCGGGTGACTTGCCTGGAGGGAGCCGTGGGCTGTGCAGCGCTGGGAGCTGCTGCTGTGCTGCAACAAGGCTTCTTCTCCACGCACCGCCTGCCCACCTGGCCCGCATGCAGGCTGTGTTCCGGCGCCGCAAGAATGGCCTGCTGCGCCGCGCAATGGAGCTCAGCGTGCTGACTGACAGCGATGTCGTCGTGCTCATCTTTAATGGCACTACGGGTGAGCAAAGCGTGCCACCATGGAGCCAAGGGCAGCCTGCACCATACTCGGGGGCATGTGGCGCTGCTGCTTCACAGCCATGTCCTTGGAGGTCCACCCCACTTGTCGCTGGTTGTTTCGAGCTTTGCCCTCTCCTCAGCCATGTGCAAACCCTTTGTTCATGTGCTACCGTGCAGGCAAGCTGACGCAGTACTCCAGCGCTCCCATGGGAGGCCTGCTGCAGCGCTTTGCGCACGCCTGCCGCCGGCCGCACGAGACGTACACAAACGAGGATGTGAGCTGATGATGATACACCTGCTGACTTGCTGCGGGTGCCTGCAGCGATAGCAGCTGCGCCGGCCGCTTCCAACTTGGCACCATTCACAATCGGGCCCATGCACACCCACCAAGCCTGCCACATTGAGATTAAACTCCGCCCACCACACGCTTCTTGCTGCTGCCCTGCTGCCCCTGCAGCTGTACAGCCACCATGTCCTGGCCCGCCTGGCGTCTGATGCAGAGGCAGCCGGTGCAGGCGCGCAGCAGGCCCGCACGCTGCCCTCTTTCTGGGCCGCAAAAGCGGCTCTGCAGCGGCAGCGGCAGCGCGGCCCGCGGCGGCTCAAGGGCACTGCCAGCGGTGGGCAGGCGGACGGCGAGGAGGGGGAGGAGCGGGAGGCGCAGCCGCGGCGTAAGCGTGCGCGGACGGATGCAGTGGGTGGGGAGGGCTCGGGGGCCGGCGAGGAGGTGGACCAGAGCGAGGGGGAGGCAGAGGAGTCGCTTTCCACCTTCAGGTGGGGTGGAGGAATGCTGCCTGTGGGTGACGCGCTGAGGCCGTCCTTGCAACAGTGGTGCAGGCTGCTCCATGCATTGGCAGACAGCTGCTGCGTGTGCCATGCACTCCGCCATGCCTCCGCCATGCCTCCGCCTCTCACCTTACACATTCCCACCTGCCCACCCGCCCGCAGTGATCTGGACCGCCATGCCGCCATCCTGGCCCAGCTGGCTGACGAGTCAGGGGCGCAGCTCACGCCTCGCAGCCGCGCCGCCTATGGTCGCATCGAGCGCGAGTTTGATGGCCTCATTGCGCGGGTGGGTGCTGCTGTAAGCAGCTGGCTGCAGGGTGGGCTTTGCGTATGTGGCCCGAAGGTTGGCGGCACGGATTTGGCAGTGCAGCAGCTTGCGTGCAGATGCAAATGTGGTGAAATGTGGTGGTGCTCTGCCACATCTGACCGTGTTGTCTTGCCCACTGCTTGCAGGCACGGGAGGAGATGGAGACTGCTGAGGCGGTGGCTGCTGCTGCAGACGAGCCAGAGGGTAAGGCTGGAGCCACGGAGGTGCCCTGCCGTAAGTTGACATGAGTTTGAGTTGTCAGGACTTCCAGCCCACTGCAAGGGGCAGCATGCCTGGGTGTTCCTTTTGGCATGTCGGCAGGCATTGGTTGCTCATCAATCGCTGCTGCTTGGTGAATCTCATGCGATGCGTGCAGGGCTGGAAGGGGAGGCTGCCGCAGAGGAGGAGGGCACCGATGAAAAGGCGGAGCTGTCGTTTGGGGCAGACTTCAGCAGCAGCAGCAGCAGCAGCAGCAGCAGCAGCAGCAGCAGCAGTCAGCAGCAGCTGCAGCGGCTACTGCGCTGGAGCACCAGCAGAGCACCATAGCTAGCGGTGCGGCAACAGCAGCGGCAGGGGCAGCCAAGCCCCCGGTACCAGGCTCACCACCGGCGGTGACCTCCCCCAATGTGCCACGGGAGCCCGCCCAGCCTGCGCCGTCCCTCACCTTCCCCCAGCAGCCACAGCAGACAGGCAGCACAGTCGCAGGGCAGGGTTCAATCGTGGTGGGGGTGCCCACTGCCAATGGCGCAACACCAGCGGCCGCACCCATGCAGCATGCGGCGCAGACGCCGCCCGCAGCTGCCGCGCCGCTGCTTCCGCCGGCTGGCTCAGGCACAGGCCTGCCCAGCCAGGGGCCAGCTGTGCGGCCAGGGCAGCCAGGCATGCTGCCCCCTGGAGCTCACATCCAGCTGCAGGCGTTCACCACAGGCGGCGGCATCATGCTGCGCCCTGTGGCAATACTGAGCGGCAACACTACTGCTGCTCCTGGCGCTGCTGCCGCTGCACCCGCAGCGCCGGGGCAAGCGGCGCAGGGGGTGATGCTGCAGCTGCAGCCGCTGGCAGCACAGGCGGTGAAGGCGGTGCAGGTGCAGGGACGGGGCCCGCCCACGCAGCTGCCGCCCATGCAACTGGCGCAGCTGCTCAAGCTGCAGCAGCAGCAGCTCGCAGCCTTTGCAGCCATGCAGCAGCAGGCCGCGCGCCTGCAGGCCCAGCAGGCGCAGCAGCAGCAGCCCCAGCAGCAGCAGGCGCAGGCACAGCAGCAGCAGGCGCAGCAGCAGCAACTCCAGCAGCAGCAGCAACACCAGCAGCCGGCTGTTGCGACAGGCGCATCTGCAGCGCCACAAGCAGCAGCGGCAGCAGCAACAGCAGCAGGTGCTGTGCCGAGGGAGCCGCAGCCGCTGCAACTGCCGATGCCGGTCTTCCAGTCCCCAGTGGTGTCGGAGCCGCCGCCACCAAAGCCACAATCGGGTAGCCAGCAGCAGCAGGCATGCCAGCCGCTGCCACAGCAGCAGGTGCAGCAAGTGCCACAGCAGCAGCCAGCCCCGCCAACAAACATGGCGATGTGATGTAGTTTAGAAGCATGCAAAGTGTACACTGAAACTGTACTTGTCCCACCCCTGCCTTCCACTGTTCTTTATGTTACCGTCTTGCTGCTTTTGAACCTGCATTGCATAGCTTGTAACAAACAAAGCACATTGGGTTGGCACCTCATAGCTCCCAGCTGGACCACGGCTGCCCCCGCCGCCATCAAGCCACTCCCAATGGGTTGCAGGCGTGGTCTAGCGCGCCCACTGCATGCCGAGCTGCGCCCCACGCCTCACTCGCTGCTGATGCGCACGGAGGTGGCCTTGCTGAGCATGCGCACGTCCTGCTCAATCTCTGCCAGCTGCACCTCCAGCTCCTGCGTGGATCAGGCGGTGCAGACACGCTGGCGAGTGATGCTGCTGCTTCACTCTACCGCTGCTGTGCAAAGACCCAATGCAGAGCTGCATTGGCATAGCGGGGAGCGTTGAGCACACACGAGTGCCTCTGCCCCTGCCACAGCCGCACCTCCTTGCGCCGCCGCTTGGAGGGTGTGTCCAGCACGCAGGGCAGCCGCACGTAGGCCTGGTTGATGTCCTGCCACCTGCACAGCAGGACTCAGGGAGGGAGGAAGCGGGAATGAGATGCCCTGCCTTGCATGCTGACGCGCACTTTACAGCGCCGCAACCTCAACGAATCAACCAATGCCGCCCCTGGCACTTTCCCAACACAGCGAGCGCACTGCAAGCATGTGCAGTCGTGCACCATGCTCCTCACTTGAGCTTGAGATGGCGGATGAGCTCTGCCAGCTCGTCGCCGCTGATCACGCGTGTGCCCGGCTCCTCCTCCTGTCAGGCAGAAGCCGGGGCAGGGCAGGGCGGGGTTGTAGTAATGCAGCTGCAGGAGAGCCAGATGCCAGCCCCATGGCTGCCCGAGGCTCTTGCACACAGCCAACAGTCAAGGGGTGCGGCCGTCCTGCAGCGCAGCGCGCACCTCATGCGCCTGCTGCGAGCGCTGCGCCACCGCCCGCGCCGCCTCCAGCTCCGCCTTGCGCTGCCGCAGGTAAGGCGGCAGCTCGCCGTAGTGCTCCTTGAACACGTAGCGTACCTGGAGAAGGGAAGAATTGGGGTGGGGAGCG
>VIYQ01002369.1:0-13272 GCA_009928355.1 Chlorella sp. CH2018 | reverse complement strand
CCCCCCGTCTGATCCAACATGCAACAGAAAGCAGTGCACGGCACCAAATGCACAGCCAGCGCACCACTGAGGCATTAAAATTGGGCTGGCTGCACCCAGCCCACAGTAGTAGGCGCAACTGCATGCAGACACTGCCTGTGTGTCTGCGTAACAGCATGTAACAAAACGCGGTGGCCCTGGAGCAGCCACAGCAGCCTGCACCTTATTGCATGCACGGCAAGCCACTCTGTGATCCGTATGTGACCGGCCCAACTTTTCGTTCCGGCTGCCACCGCCGCCGAACGCTCCCATGTGCTTCAACGGCTGTGTCAAGTGGGTATGGTGCCTCCATTGCACTCGTGACGGGCAGGTCTTCAATGCAAGCTGCCGGCCAGCTGCTGCTCGCAGCTCCGAGAGCTCGGGCTGACGGTGCCGGTCGGCGGTTGGGCTCCTGCACTTCACACGCAGCTGCCGTTACAGATGTGGTATACCACGACTAAGGGTCGCGGAGAACGTTTCCGAGTCTGAAGTCACCCAAGGATGGCTCGACGCAAAGTGTTCTCTTCTTCACGGCAGCGCATTTTAATCATTCCTGGCCAAAACACCTCTCAGTTGCACAAATTTTACTCCACTGCACACACCTGTTCAACCCCGAGACTAGTTCATCAATGGCGTCCAAGTGTCAGTCTTGGGCCCGTGCACTCCAACAGCATGCTGGCAGGCATGGGTCGGTTCATCATCTGGGCCTTCCCATCTCCCCACAAAGTTCAGTCACGATAAATGGTGAGGAAGGAAACGTGCACCATTAACCCAGCGCCTTTTGTGGCAATGCAGGTGCAATGCCCCGCACCCCGCATGCTCATCAGGGGCGCTCAGGCGACGGAGCCCTCATTACCTCGTAATGTTGCAATGCTGTCACGTCGTGCTGCCCGTTTGAGCGCGCAGCTTGCCGGCCGGGCGCTTGCCGGCGAGCCAGCCCTGACCTGCGTGCGCGGGGCGCACGGTGGCAGGCCGGACAACGATGTGCACGCAACAACCGTGCTGTGTGTGCGCAAGGATGGCCAGGCGAGCGTCGGGTTGGACTTGTGAGTGGCGCCGCCCTGGCCACGGCTGCTCCCTGCACGTGTGCAAAAGCACGCCTGCTCTGGAAATGCCACCGCTATGCCCAAGCAGGTGGTACTTGTGGCAGATGGACAGGTGACCATGGGTGGCACGGTGGTGAAGCCCAACGTGCGCAAGACGCGCAAGATTGGGGAGCACGTCATCGGCGGCTTTGCGGGTGCGGCAGTGCTGTCGGGCAAATGTCACACAGATTAGCCATGCAGCGTGCTGGAATGCGGGAATGGTTCTTAGGGGTCGAAACGGCTGTGTCCAGGTGCTTGTGCAGTGCAGACTGGGCACATGGCCTTGCCCTTGCCTTGGCGTAGGCGCCACCGCCGATGCACTGACGCTGTTTGAGCGGCTGGAGACGAAGCTGGAGGAGCACTCGGGGCAGCTGACGCGGTGCGGCTGTGGGGGCACTTTAAATGGTGGTAATAGGTTAGCTGGGTCTCTATGCGGAATCGGACTACAGTTCGGCTTCAATCATACCGTATGGCAGGAGCTGCGTAGAGCTAAGCAAGATGTGGCGACTCGACAAATACCTGCGGCGACTCGACGTGAGGAGGATCCCCATGCTGCCTGCACTGCCACCGCTCCTACATCAGGGAAAGCTTGCTGTGCATTGCAGCAGCTACACAACACAGGGTGGGGATGCAGTTGTTCGCCAAGCACTTCCTTCTGCACAGCTCGCCTGCCCAAACTCACATTTCTTCTGCTACTTGAACTGCAGGCTGCGCTGGTTGTGGCGGACCACAACCAGAGCCTACAGATCACGGGCAATGGCGATGTGCTGGAGCCCCATGACGGCATCATCGCCATCGGCAGCGGCAGGTGTGCCATGCTTGCATACCAAGCATGCAACACACTGCTGCAGATGTCGTCAGGAGTTGCTGGCATGGCATGCGCAGAGCTGACACATAGCTGGCAAGCATGCAGTTGTCCTTGGGTGCCGTGCTGGCCAGCCCGCGTGGCGCAGAAGAGCTGTTCTGTCAGGCCTGCTGACACCCTGTGGGATGTGCTTGCCGCTCCGGGCTGCAGCCCATATGCGCTAGCGGCGGCACGTGCGCTCATTGACCAGCCCAACCTGGATGCCCTGGCCATTGGTGGGTTGCTGCAAGTGTTCATGCGCCTAGGAAATCTGGACGTTACGGGCAACGAATAGCAAGTGTTGCAGCCTGCCATGTGCCAGCTGGTGATGCCTGCCTGGTTGAAATGTAGCCACCAGTTCTGCCAGTGAGCTGCTGCTCCCTTCTGTCACCCCTGCGCTGTAGCCCGCAAGGCAATGCAGATTGCATCCGATGCTTGCATCTACACAAACGACAACTACACCGCGCTGCACATTGATGTGGAGGGCAAGATTGCAGAGATCGACATCAAAGCAGCAGGCAGCCCAGCAGGCAGTGGCGTAAAATGAGTGGTGCTTCAGGCCGGCTGATAATGTCCGTGGTTAACCAAGCAAAACTGATTGGCCAAGCAGCAGATCAATGTTCCCATGCTGTGAACGTCAAACTGGGCGGGTGGGTGTAAGTGGACAAATGGCAAGCGAACCAGAGGCCACAAAGTATTGGTGTTTCTGCGTGCAAAAGCCAAACGGTCGGACGCGTTCACAACTGGACCAGTGTGCGATGTACATGCATTGCTGTTGTGTGAGGCTCATGCGGCTTGCTCATGCGTGAGTTGGAACCGCGCAGCCACTTGCTCCAGCAGCTGCTCCCACTCGGCTGCAGGTCGCTTCCAGGACACATCCAGCGCCATGCAATGCTGCTGCATTGTTTGGTAGCGAGGGGTGTCATACTCGGCAACTGCTCGGCAGATCACGTCCACCAGCTGCTGCACATTCTGCCGGTGGTCGGTGGCGGTACCTGCGTGACTAAACGGCGGAAGAGTGTAGCCGACCTGCACAGCACGGCGGTGAAAGCCACAAAAGTCAGAATCAAATCCGCCCCAGGAATTGACGTGCCAGCATGCAGAATAATGCAGGCTGCGAGAAGCTGCTATAAACATGCGGTGCCCTCCTTGGTTGCGTAATTATTACTCATTACCTCTGGCGTGACAAGGTCCTTGAGCCCACCAACAGCGCTCACAATGGGCACGGCGCCGTATCGCACGCCTGCCTGTGCCACCAGGCCGCACGGCTCAAAGCGGGACGGCACAACCACAAAGTCCGCGCCCGCCATGATCCAGTGAGCCAGCTCCTCTGCGGCAAGCATGCGGCAGCAGGTGCAGACCAGTGCTGGCTGATGGGGTGCCCAGCATGTGGACTGCCGCTGGGTTGTCCAGTCAGAGCCATGTAAAAATGCTGTGATGCAGGCTGCTTTGCTGCTGCTGCACTGGCGCATTCCCGCCTAAGATGCAATCCAGCGCCGACAAACCTGAAAAGGTGGTGAGCCCAGCGGCGGAGCAGGGAAACGATTGCGACAGGCCCAACAGTGCAGATTCCATCCAGGGCTGCAATGTGAAATGGGGAAAGCAGACCAGGCAGCAAACGAAGATGTTGACACACGGCTGTTGAACAGCACAGCACATGGGACTGCATAACCATAACCCTGGCAGCCATGCTGGCATGCTCAACCATGTCATGACAGGCTGCACAGCCACCTGCATGAACACGCAACAGGCAAACGACAGCGGCAGGGCCTCATACCTCTCCTGTGCCCAGCAGCACAAGTTGCATAGCAGGCTTGGCGGTGGCCTCTGCTGGCTGCCCCGCTGGCATGGTCAGCTGGCTGATTTGCGAAGCATTGCACACAGCTACATGCGATGCTGCTGAATGGCACAGAGGGGCGACAGGCGGCAGGCAGCTTTCGGTGCACCAGCTGGCTCTGTGGCCCAGCGGCGCCACCGCTGCTGCATCACTGCTGCCGGAACAGCTGCCCACTTGCCTCTCCATCCCCGGCTGTTGCGCCGCAGGGCAGCGTTCCACTGCTGCATCAGTCTCAGGCATTTCCGGCCGCCAGCGGCTAGGGGCTGGCAGTGTGGCGCTGCGAGCTAGCAAGGCGGGTGCCGCCCCTAGCAGCACGTCGACGCCCTTCTGCATGGTGAGCCGCCCTACAAACCCAATTAGCGGCGCCGCTGGATCCACCGCCAGCCCCAACCGCTCCTGCAGCCACCCTTTCATCTGCGCCTTGCCATGCGCCACGGTGGCAGCTGCACAGCACGGGCCAGGGTAGCGCAGAGCTGCGTTCCACACTTTCTGAGAGTAAGGCAGCTTGGCAGTCTGGCAGGCCTCAATCATCATGCTTTGTCAAGCTTTTGCTAGGGCAACATGTCGACCGCATTTGAGCCGTCATAATGCGCTTCAACCTGTGTAGCGTGTCGGTCACAAACCTGTGTACCGGCCAGCTTCAGGCAGCCAGGGGTCGGTTGCTGGGTCCCACTCCGCAGTGTCCACGCCATTCATGATGCCACTGCAGCCAGGTGCAGCCAGGTGATGCGGTGAGCGAGTAATTAGGCAGCATTAAGATGCGCAGCACATGCAGATTTTGCAGCTATATCATCAGCACACCTGATGCCACGGGCAGCCAGGATGTCGTGGAGGCCACAGCCAAAGGGCCCCTCCTGCTGCACCTCCATGGCATAGCCCCGGCTGACTGTGACCAGGCAGTCTGCTGCCAGAAGCGCCGACCGCATCTGGTTCAGCTCCTTGCTGAAGCAGCTTGCTATCACCGTTGCAACTGCCGGCTGTCCCGCTGCTGTCCCTGATGCTACTGCTGCCACTGGTGTAGCTGCATCACCCCCTGGTGCCGCTGCAGGTACTGCTGCAGCAGTGCTCAGTGAGGAGAGGGCCTGCCCGTCGCATGCCTGCTGTTGCTGCTGCTGCGGCGGCGCATCTGACCTGCCACCACTAGCACACCCCGTCCCCAACTGGATCAGCACCTCTCGCCAGTCGCTGCTGGTGCAAAGTGCTGGGAGAGCTGCAACTGGCAGGCTAAGCCGCGCAAAAGCCTCCGCCCCAAGCACGCCTTGGTAGGCCAGGTTGTGAATGCAGAAGGCAGCCGCTGCACTGGCTCCAAGCCGCTGCGCCAGCAGCTGCTGCAAGCTGCTCACATCAGCGACTGCCACATCACTCTTGCTGCAGCAGCCGCTGTTGCAACATGGTGCAGGCGCTTCCTGTGCTGCAGCTGCACCAAGTGCACGCACGGTATACTGCAGTCGCAGCAGGAGCAGTGCTGTGGGCCAATCATTTGCCACATACACTATCTGCTGCCGCTGCTCGCCCAACCGCCAGGCCGGCTGGGCAGCCGTGCCGCCGCCACAACCGTCGTCGCTGCTGCCGGCTGCCGCTGCCGCAGTGCCACTGCTGTGCTCAAGCAGCACGGGGGCGGCCAGGGCGGCCTGGCACAGCACAGAGTAGCGGAGATCTAAGTCGGCGACCTCCCCTGCCTCCAAATATGTGTACACACCCTTCCCGCCGCCTGCTGTGGAGCCATAAACGTCTGCGCCTGGATGGAAGCAGGCAAAGAGGCAGGTCGTGATGCAGCTCGGAGCGCAAGCAGACAGAGTGGACGACAGCTATAGATAGAAAGTAACATTCACAAATGGGAGCCGACCAACAGCAGGGCTACACTGACAGGCGGCCCCCATGCAAGCTGCGGGCACTGGCTGCACCAGATGCATAAGCTCACCTGAGCTGTGGAAGAGTGGGTGGTCCACAAACACGCGGTGCACGCCGCCCTGCCAGCAGTGGTACAGCTCCGCATGCTGTGCCAGTTGCTGCACTGCCCCTGGAGCGGCTGCAGGCACTTGGTCTTCTGCGTCGTTCTCTAGGCTGCTCTGCTCATCTGCGCTGCCTGCAGGTGTGGTTGTTTGGGCATCTGCAACTGCTGGGTGGGCATTTCCCACTGCCTTCGTGCTCATCGCCGCTGCCGTATCCTGTGCTACCGCTGGTGCTGAAGGTGCCGCTGTATCGTTTGTTGGCGTTGCCACTGCCCAATTCGGCACGCTTGCTGCCTTGGCTGGGCTGGGCTGGGGAAGGTCCTGGGGAAGGTCCAGTGGCACGCTGATGCCGGTGGGCTCCACGCCCTCGTACGGCTGATAGCGTGGAACCACCGTCAGCACCTCATGCCCTCTGCAGGTGGTAAAGGCACAAGTAAAAGCGCATTGCAGTAGCCATCTTGATTTGAGTCCACAAGCCGGCGCTGCAGGCAGGCTGTGCAAATCCCATGCTCATGCGGAAAGGGTACCCGGCAGCGCGTACCTAGCGGCCAGTGCGCAGGGCAGCGCAGCCAGGACATCAGCCAGCCCGCCAACTTTGCACCAGGGGCCTGTGGAAAGCGAAGGCACATGGCGGTTAATGGGTGGCCGGCATTTGCAGGCGACGCTTGGCCATCCGCATGCTGATGTCAACATCAACCCCTGCGCCACCCGGCACTCACTACATTCCGTGGCCACGAAAACCACCTTCAGGCCCCGGGCATGCCCGGCCTGCGCTCGACACGCGGTCGACACGGTGGCGGCCCGCCTGGCGCGCCTGGGGCGGAGGGCAACGCAGCCGCTCCGGGCGGCAGCAGCCGCGGCGGCGGCAGCGGCGGCGGCAGGGCAGGCCAGGTATGCCCGAGGGGCGGGCGGCCGCAGGGCTGGCCCGGCTATCAAAGACGTTGCGGGCAGAGCCTTCTGACCAGCACAGCGCTCTGAGGCGCTGCTGTTCAGTGCAGCTGGCTGCTTTGCCGGGTGCACAGTGGGTCCAACAACGTCACTTTTACACACCGAGCAGGGTGCACTCTTTACTGCAGGTTGTGAGCCGCGGCTCGACGGCCGAGCAAGGCATGGTAGGCACGCTGAGCGGGTTTCCCCGAGCAAGGCATGCATGGGACGCCCCAGCAGGATAACGGGGCTCCCACCGGCAGCTGGGCCTTCACAGCCGTCCCATCGTCTGCTTTGGTTACTCAATAAGCCTGCAAGGCCGGGGAGCAGGTGAGAAGGGGGGCGAGGCTTTGAGGCCGCCCTGCGCCTCAGACTGTTTCCCAGGGAATTGCAGTGCCGTGCAGGCTTGCATGGCGAGGAAATGGGTCGTGGAAAGCGACCGGGGCGGAGGCCAGGCCACACCCACGCCCCAACCCAACACCCCTCTGCTTGCAGCCGTTGCGAGGGAGCGCCGACGAGCAGCCATGGCGGGCACTTCTCCAACAAAGAAAAAGGTGGGCGGGCGGAGCCTGTGCCTTGGAGCTGGGAACGTCCTCTTGCAAGCGGGCCTGCCCCAGCGGACCTGCTTTGTGCCTACTTTTAGTCAGCTGGCTGTGTGAAATGCGCGGGCTTTCGACACTTGCACCACCCATTTGCTGCTGCCGCTGTCGCCGCTGCCTGCGCTGAAGAGCCCGCGCGTCATCCTCCCGGCGTGCTGCTCATTGTACCCACGCATGCAGGGCAAGAAGTTCGTGCTGATGCCGACTGTGGAGGCGGCGGGGGGTGATCTGGCGTGGCGACAGGCCTTTTCGGCCAAGCTGGGCCGGCATGTTGTGGCCAGCAAGGACCTTCCCGCGGGCACGCTGGTGCTGATGGAGCGCCCCGTGGTGGCCGTGCCTCGTAGCAAGTGAGTGACAAGCCCCGAATGAGTCGCAAAGCGGCCAGCATGGGGTTCGGCCAGCAGACAGTGGGCAACGGACGAGCCAGCCCGGCCTGAACAGCGGCCGTGTCCGTTTGTTCGTCTGCAGCCGCAGCACATATCCTGGCACCGGGCAGTGAGACCATAGCGTGAATGACGCACGCTGAGGCGTGCAGCACCCGTGTGGCTGCCCTTCCTTCCTGCAGGCTAGCAGGCCATGTGTGCCACTCTTGTTTCCGCCCGCTCAGCCAGCCTGTGCAGAACAAGGAGGGGTTCAACCCCTGCCTGCCCCGCTACTGTGGCGTGTGCAAGAAGGCAGAGGCTGCAGGTGCGCGGCTCGCTGCTTGATGATGCCTGCTGCCGGGCTGTTGTTGGCGGTAGGGCAGCACTTTCTGATGTGTGCGCCGTGCCTGCTGCACCCAGCGCCTTTGCGCAACTGCTGCCTTGCTGCCAATCACTGCTGCCTTGCTGCCATCGCGCTGCAGACCCGCTGGGCCTCGACTCCAAGCTGGCTGCGCTGCGCATCAAGCTGGCCGACATCGCCAAGGAGCACCCGGTGAGCTTGATTTGCATGTTTCCCGGATGCCTTGTGCAAGGGCAGAGGCCGCGGCTGCCCTGGTCAGCGGTTGCCCCGGTCAGCACACTGCCCGTCCACCCCCGCATGGGCCCTCAACCGCGGACCCTGCTGCTCTACTCTCACAGGTGGAGCCGGAGCTGCTGCACCTGCTGGTGCTCCTGGACGCACGCCGCTCGGGTGCTGCCAGTTCCGACAAGGGCACGGCTACCGCGGCGGCCCAGGAGGGTGTGCCGCCAATGCTGTGCTGCAGCGTGGCAGATGCCGACGCGGTGCCTTCGCCGTGGCAGCGCAAGGCTGAGGCTTGGCGCAAAGCGGTGACCGCCGCGCTGCGCCCGTTGCACAAGGAGCTGCAGGCCCTTGAAGCCTCGGGCACGCTGCCCAGCTACAAGGCCTCTCGCCTGGAACAGCTGCAGAGCGACGCGGCCATGCTCATTTGCAACCTGCAGGTCAGCCACGCTTCCATGATGCAGCAGGGGCAGGCAGGTTGTGGAGCGTCATGCTCCACCCGGGTTGGAGTGCCCTCCTTGTGCAGAGCTCTTACTCTGCAATCCCACCGCATCCTTGCTGCAGGGCGTGGGTGCTGATGGTGCCTCCCAGGACTGCGGTGTCGGCCTGTTCCCTGCCGCTGCCGCCTTCAACCACTCTTGCCGCCCCAACTGCCACACCGTCACCATGGGTAAGGGGGGCGCTGCTGCCAGTGCATCACATTATGCCAGGACATCGCGGCTGGCACGCAGAACAAACATTATGCTGTTGTGCTAACCACAGCACAGCTGACTCATCCGCCCTGTTTTGGCAGGCCAGACGATGTATGTTCGCACCATTGTGGACGTGCCTGCGGGCGCGCAGCTCACCATCTGCCACGTGCAGGCATACGACCAGCGTTCAGTGCGACAGGCAGCGCTGCTTCAGGTGCGGTTATTGCTGCTTGCATGCGGCCTAACTCCTGCCTTGGTGCCGTGTTCTGCTGCTGTCATGCATCTGTTGAGGTGCGCATTGCTGGATTCGTTGCCTTGCTGTATCCAGCAAGCTCTGCCCTTAGCTCGCCCGTTGCACCCACCCCGCCATCACAACGCCTGCAGGAGCGCGGCATCCGCTGCGCGTGTGAGCGCTGCTCTGAGCCGCTGCATACCAGCACCGACCGCTACCTGGAGGGCGTGTGGTGCCTGCAGTGCACCGTTGATGTGCTAGTGGCGGTGAGCACGGCAGCTGTTTCATGGGCCGTTATTCGTGTCTGTGCATCCACCACCTGAGCAAGCCTGCATGGCACGCTTTGCTTGCGACACGTTCAGGAATTTGTATCAATGTCTGCCTTGCCTCACGCCTGGCTGCAGGTGCCACCCAACACACCTCCGGCTGAGGCAGCAGCTGCCAAGTTTGCTGAGCAGGCCAGTGGTTGGGTGTGGGTGGGTTTGTTGGGTCTTGATGTTGACGCAGTTGGCCGGCAAAGGCAGCCCATGCCGTGACGCACCGGTAAAGCTGTTCGGCGGTTGAACTGCGCAACTTACTGCGTATTGTTGCTCACCCACCTTGCCCTTCCTGCAACAACCCATGCATGGCACGCTCATTATCCCCTGCCATTCTCTTCCCATCGCTCTTGTTCCTGCAGATGGCTGAGATTGAAGCGGAGCATGCGGCGGCAAACAACCGCAAGGGCAGCAAGAAGGCAACAGCGGCCCAGCAGCAGCAGCAGCAGCAGAGCGCATCCAATGGCAGCACAGAGGCAGCAGCCGAGCAGACGCAGCAGGCGGGAGCGGGCGGCGCAGCAGCGGCGGAGCAGCAGCAAGAGGGCGATAGCAAGACAGGCTCAGAGACGGTCGATGCAAAGGACAAACTGCAGGTGGTTTTGGGGATGCGCTCAGAGTTGGGCAGCACTACTGTGTTCAGCCTTGAAATTGTAGTGCTTATCCCCTGCACATCTCTCCCTCGCTATGCAGGTCCGCTGGTGGCGTTGCTGCAACCCGAATTGCGGCCATGTTGAGCCGGCGCACACTACCATTGCCAATGGTCCGGGTGATGTGCTGCATCAAGCCGACAAGCTGTGGCAGCAGGGCGCAATGCTGTACCAGGTGCATGGGGGCTTGGGCAGGGCAAGCACTGGGGAGCAGATCTCGCCTTGGCTTGTGTTACGGATGCCGGCTTGATCCAACCATTCACCCATGCGCATGAATGGCAGGCATATGTAGTTGGTTTGGCCGGGCTGCTGCAGGGCGTCCCCAGGCTCCCTCCTTTCTCGTCACCAGCGTTTAATTCCCAACACCCTGCCTGCCCATCCTCTCTTGCCTGCGTGCAGATGAAGATGCCGCAGCTGATGCCGCAGGCTGAGGCGTTCCTGTTGCAGCTGGCACAGGGCGTGGACGGGCGGCTGCACCCCTACCACGCACGCGTCATTGGTGAGCTGCCGCTACAGGTGCCAGCACTGCAGGCAGAGTGGTTCCTAGCCAAAATCTGCTTAGGGGTGCGCCCTGTATGCTTTTGGCCAGGCCGCTAACTCTGCAGCAGATGAACCATGATGACCGGCGCTTGTTGCATTTCTCCGCTGCAGACTCGTTGGCGCCGCTGATCAACTTGGCACTGCGGCGCAACGATGCGCTGGCGGTGTTCAACCATGCGGTGCGCGTGCTGTGGCCTGCTTGCCCAATCTCTCGCCATTTTATTTGCGAGCGTTTGGGTGCTTGTGCTTGTTGAGCACCATTGCATGCCAGGCCTGCATGTATTGCTTTTCATGCAAGTGCGCTACGCACCACCAGCTAGGTGTCCGGCAATCGCTCTCTGATCCTCCAAGAAGCTTCTTGGCACAATCTGCCAGCCTGTGTGCTCGCCATGCTCTCTGTTCACTGTTACGTTCGTTCCTGTCACAGGTCAACCTGTGGGAAGCAGAGAATGCGGTGCAAGCACGGTACAGTCTGCACCAACTTCAGTATCTGTCGGCCATCATTGACACATCAGCCGCCAAGGTGGGATATTGAAAACAGGCGGTTGGTTTGTCTGGTGAACTTACTTAAATGTGGTGAACAGCGTTGACCGCTGGACCGCAGCTGCAATGCATGTCCCTGCAGGCCACAAACGCACAGTCTGCAGTGGTCAAACGCCAGTTTGAGAAGAAACTCAAGGCGGCAAAGGTTGGTCGGGCAGTTTGGGGCTGCGAGAGCTGGCGTGTCAGCTGGATGCAATCATTGTGCAACGTTGTGTGCAAGGCCCAAGGCCAAGGTATGCCCATCTGCCGCAGACCACCGCGGAGGAGATCCGCCGCGTGCTGCTGGGGAGGAGCTAACGTGGGCGTTGCCACCGCACCAGCAGATGACGCTGCGGCGATTCCGCTGTGCAGCAGCTCTTGCTTGCCTTTGTGCACCATTGGCCAGGTCCATGCATCAGAGCACCCACTGCAGTCCTAGCATTGCGCTCCGCCTCCCAACTCTTCTCAAGCTCTACTCTCCTGTCAAAAACCGTTCTGATTGCGTCACTTTTTCCTATGCTCAATTGCATCACATTGCTTTCTTGCCCCACTACTCCTTGTGGCTTGCCATTGTTGGCACGTGAGTCCTCATCACGTCATCCTTGGCATTGGCGGTTGCTGGTCACCACATGGCAGACGCAAGAATCCCCATGCAAGGCCAGCAACCTTATGCTTTGAAGATGGGCAAAACGCAAGGAAGACAAGCAGGCTGTTGCCATGCAGCAGCAGAGTTCAAGCGGGCCCGCTTCCCTGCTTGTGGGATAAATTGGCACCGTGTGGTGCATGAGTTGCACCAATTACGCCTATTTGCTTCAGGTCCGGCCAGTGTGGTGACGAGGCCTTGTCCCAACTTCTCCCAGAGCAGAAAGTGCTAAAACCTCAAACTGTAAATGTAAAAACTTCGTAAAGGCCAGGCTGCAGCCGCAAGTGAGACACAAGAGTCCACTCTGTTCGAATAGTCGAAAGGCGCATTGCGCATGCAATGGGAGGACCTGCAGGGCGGTTCAGCTGAAGCGCTGCAGCAATTGGCGGCAGCGCCGGCGGCAGTGGCGGCGGCGGCAGGGGACAACACTGGTGGCCCGTGCCCGCCCCGCAGCATTACCGTATATGCGCATCTAAACGTTGTTTTTTTACATTGATCGAGGCGTCTGGGCGCGCGGGACAGCTCGCAACTCTCGAGATGGGCCGAGAGGGCCGCCGGTTTCTAAGCCCAAAATCGACTAGAGACGTGTCTCTCATATGATCATAAGCCCAGCCGGAGGCATGTCCCACCCTGAAAGCATGGAGGGCATGGGTGCTCTCTCGCCTGACACACCGGTCGCTTAGGCCAACGCGGGCGATTAGCTTTAGTCCCTGCCGTATTGTACAGCACACCGCCTGAGGTATTGCTCTCCTGCGCAAGAGCAGCAGTTCAATTGGGCAAGCGCCCGCCAGCCTTTGCCTGCTCGCTATTGCTGCGGTGCACCCCTCAGGTGGCTACGTGCGATGGCCGCAGCCGCCGCAACGCGGCCATCACGCCGCAAGCTCCCGGCCGGCGTGCTCCCGCCTGTCGCACTTGCTGCAATGGTTGCCCTGGCCCTGTTGCTGAATGGAAGAGAGGAGCACAAAATACGTAAGGTCATACATAACATGTAGTGCAGTTTAAGTGCTCCAGGGGGGCAGCTTTGACCAGGGTTTTTATCCCGGCAGCCTCCTAACGCTCAATTTCCGCTCACTGCCGTTCAACGCAGGCCTGCCCACCCCCAGCACAATCCATGGTAAGTATGACTCGCTGGCAGAGAATGGCGCGCACGCAGAAGCAGTCGAAAAACATGCGGCAACGGCAGCACATATTAAACAGCGAGTGAGGCCAGCCAAAGAGCAGGCCGCAGCAGCCAAGGGTGCTGCAGTGGACAGCACATCAGTGCAGCTGCCCTCTAAGCAGCTTGGGGCGGCAGCAGCAGCAGCAGCAGCCACAGCCACGGCCGGTGAAATGAGAAGCGACGCAGAACCAGCGACTGACCCGGAAGACACAGCTAGCAGAGAAGGGCTGAAGCCAGCTGACGCTGGGGAGGTGTCGGATACAGACAGCGCAGTGGGCGAGTTTGAGTGCAAGCGCATGCTGTGGATGGCAGGCCT
>VIYQ01002367.1:0-26844 GCA_009928355.1 Chlorella sp. CH2018 | reverse complement strand
CATGCCCTGCACCTGCAAACCACACCCCGGCCCCACCACCCCACCTCAGCTGCCCTCACCCAAAGTTGTCGGTCAGCATGGGCGCCATGGCGGTGACCAGCGCCTGCTGCACCGGCGCCCAGCGCATGCCGGGGCCCTCGCGGGGGAATGCTTGCCGCTTCACCACCGGCCGCCAGGCCACGCTGTCGTCCTGGCTGATGTGGGCATGGCCTGCTTGGGTGGGGGAGGGGTGCATCCAGGGATGGGGGCAAGGATGAGTGCGGCAGCAAAGGGGGCGCCCTGCACGCTCTGCAGATGAACCCAGCCGCACACGCACGCACAAGGGCCATCGCCGGCCCTTCATCCAACCACATGAGCTGTGCTCACCCAGGTTCAGCAGGTGCGGGAGGAATTGGTCCAGGGGAGCGCCATTCACTTGGTGATGAGCCACCGGCAGGTCTGCACACTCACAGGCAGGCGGGCAGGACCAAGGCAGCGTGTTGAGCAGGGCAGGGTCGAGCGTAAGCAGTGGGCAGGTGGCTTGACTGCACAGCGGCTCTCCCACGTACGATGTGCCATGCAGCGTGCACTGGGCCCAAGATGGCTGTGGCAAGATGGCCACAGGCATGCTGTGAGAGGCTCCCAGTGGGCAGGTACCGGTTCAAGCACAGCTCACCTCCCACCAGCGCTGGGTCCAGGTAGTACTCAAACTGGCCAGTGGCAGCGTCCAGGCAAAGGTTGTCAAATTTGCAGGTCGCGCTGCGCAGGGGGACAACGTGGCGGGAAGGGGCACACACGCTCGAGGGGGCGCAAGCAGGCAATCTGGCAAGGCGGCGGTGCAGCCGCCCCAGCAGTTCTCGGCACCCCCCAGCTGGCCTTGCTTTGCCAGTAGCAAACCTGTGCAAGCCTACCAGCTGCCTGTATGCCAGCCTACCTGTGCCAGTTGTCCTCGGGTTTGCCGCCCACGCAGGTGTGGGTGGAGTAGCGCGGCGGCGCATCCACTGATGACGGCTCAGCGGCAGAGATGGCCTTGGCTGCTCCTGCTCCTGCTCCTGATGCTGCACCAGCTGCCTGCACAGTTGAGACAGGCCGCTGGTGCTGTGGACGCGGCGTCGGACGTTTGGCCGCAGCCACCTGCTGCGTGTGCCGCTCATCGTTGGTCGCCGCATGCGTGGACTGCCGCACTGCCACGCGCTCGTACTGCCGCTCCGTCAGCTGCGTCGCCCAGTGCACATCGGGCTCATAACCTGTGATTGGAAATGGTCAGAAAAGGACGGATGGCCGGCATGGAGCCACAGTTGCTGGGACGGGCGCCTGGGACGCATGCCTGCCGCGCACCGGCGGCGGCGCAGGCTGGCGGCAGCTGGGGGATGTCAAGCGCGGCGGCCAGGCAGCCGCCCCGCTGCACGCAGTGCACACATCCGATCGCAGCCCGGCTGGGCCATGCACTGTCCCTGCAACAACCGGAGCCATGCTTGAACATGGGGCAAGCGCGTCGCACCAGTGGCGAGAGTCCGACTGCCCAGAGTCACTCTCCAGCCATAATCGAGCAGGAAGAATGCGAGCACGGCTGCCGCGGCCAGCGGCGCAAGCCGCGCTCGGGCGGCAGCCCCTCTCCAGCCGGCCCTGGGGCTCCCCGCAGCTCCCCGGTAGACGCCCATACTAGTTGCAGCGATCGCGGTTTACTGGGCGCGTCACCTCTTTCAGGTGCAGACAAGAGGCATGCCGCTGCGCCCGCTGCACCACAAGCGCCGCCGGCAATCGCCTTCCGCTTTGTTGGCTGAATCAAAGGGATGGGCTCAGTCGTTGCGTGCAACGTGTGTACCATGCGCCGATACATTACAGCAGGAGAAACACTACTGCTTTCGCCCCGTGCAGGCGTGCTCGCCCAGCGCCGCCCGCAGCGCCGCAGCCAGCGTGTGGTTGGGCAGCAGGCGCGTGTCTGTGAGCGCGGCGCCAGTCATGGGGCTGGTGCCGTTGGTGGCCAGCCATGCCTCGATGGCATGCCGCTCGTACCTGCGGAATGGGTGTGGTTGTGGGTGGGGCCAGCTGTTCAGGGCGGGAGCCGGCTGTTCTGGAAAGCATGCTCACCATTATCAACTGCATGCAAAATTAGCGCTTCCTGACGGCCCGGCAACGCAGGCTGTGCTGCCGGCACCCCTCAGATCTCACGTGTGCCCGTCGGCCGCCACCACCGGGTCATCAAACTGGACCTGCAGCAGGGGGCTGGGATGTTCTCTTTGTTGAAACAAGCAGAGCAGCTGCTCACAAGCATGCTCGTCATTCGCAGACTGGGCAGCTCTAGGCCTGCACAGCCCATCCAAATGCAAACAGCTGCCTTGGACAGCAGCGATGTGCGCCCATCGGCCAGGGCGTGGCAGGCCACGCAGCTGCACCTGCCTCCACCCCTGCTTGCCTGGGTGATGGGGCAGCACGCCCACTCCGGCACATCGTCGTCTTCTAGCTGCGCAGCGGTGGCCAAGTACTCAGCCAGTTGCTGGCTGCTCATGGGAACCGCCCCCACGTTTGCCGCCTTCACTGGTGGCGCAGCGGCAGGCGGCGGCCGTGGCAGGCTGGCTCCAGGCGGCCCATAACGGTGCGGCAATGGAGCATGGCCTGGCGGCGGCGGCGGCGGTGGCGGCGGCCCGTAACCAGGCGGGTACTGCAGCTGCGGCGGCCTGTATCCCGGCGGAGACGGGGCGGCGGCAAAGCCATGTGCTGCTGGCCTGTGCAGCTGGGATGGCACGGGTGTGTCGGGGCCCAGCTGCGGGCGCAGCCCCTTGGCAGCCAGCTCCCGCAGCACAGCCGCCTATAGGGGGTGGGCAAAGGGAGAGGGTTGCAGACGTGCTTGGCGTGTGTGTGCTTCCTACTGGGGTCACAGCCGGCAGCAGCCGGCGACGTTGGCCTGATGCCCCAAGGTTGCCGCATCTGATGTGGCAAATGATTAGAAAGCTGCGCCTTCCAACAACCAAGCAGGCCCGCTCCTGCTGCGCAGGGGCCCCACCTCGTCAAGCAAATACTCTCGCAGCTCCCTCTCGCCGTGGGCAAACTGGCAGAAGTCGCCGTGGGCGCAGAAGCCCTGCGTGTGGCAGGGTGAGTGGGAGAGAGCGGGATGGGATGGAGTGATGGGATGGAGTGATGGGCCGTTTGAACGCCCACGAGGAGCTGCTGGCAAGCCGCACCAGCGCTGCTACAGTTGAAGCAAAGCACAAGCAGGCACACTGCAAAACTTGTTGCCCCTCACATTGTTGTGCAGGTAGTTGATGCAGATGCGCGTCCTGAAATACGGGTTGCGCTCGCCGCCCGCCCAGTCGGGCACTCGGGAGGGATCCAGCCCACTGCTGCTGGCGCCTGCATGCCCCCCATGCACGCCGCTGCTGCTGCTGGACGGCCCCTCGTGGCCCTGGTCCCGCACGGCATGGTAGTGGTGCGGGTGCTCAGGGTCGGTGTGGTGGGGCGGCACCCAGCCCAGCCGCGCCCGCTCCTCAGCCACCCGCCGCGCCAGCCGCTGCCTGCAACACGGGCAGGAGGAGAAGTTGAACAAGACGGCAGGTGCGGTAGGGAAGGCACTGCTGCAAGTTACTATGGCACATGTTTCTGGGTGTGCTTGCAATGAGGCAGGCCATCAGCCCAGTGTTGCAGTGCATTCAGTGGCTCACTTGGCGGCCCGCTGGGTCTCGTAGTCGTGGGCAAAGTAGCAGCGCTCGCGGTCGCACCGCCCTGTGGCCATGAACGCATCGCACCTGCGACAAGAGCCCCAACAGGGTTATGGAGGTTGCTTCGAGTGCCACAGCTGTACAGCCACCAGCGGACACACACATCCACAGCAATTTGCAGGCACCCTTTTACTAGACCAGCGGCCCTGCCAGGCCCACGCACATCCGAGTGAACTTGCGGTCGTCGAGGGTGAAGCGGTCGGACACGTCGGGGGGCGGGCGTGGCTTGGGCGGCGCCGCTGGCTGCACATCGAACAGAGGGGAAGCAAGCAGAAGATGAGTAAGTACTGTTGCAGCTGGTGCACAGAATGTGCATCGACAGGAGGCAAGGCTGGCCTGGCAAGGCTGGCCAGCCACAGTGCCACGCTCACCCGCTTGGGCCGCTGCGGCATCCGCGGCGCCTCTTCCTCCGCCACTGGCTCAGGTGCCAGCACATCGGCATCAACATCCTCAACATCTTCGACCTCTCCGAGCGCCCCCAGCAGCGAGAATGCCTGCAAGTTGGGAGGCAGCAGCAGATGGGCTTGGAGCCGAGGCGGTGGAGCGGCAGCGGCGGCGGCGGAAGGCGGACCGCGCTGTCGGCCTCGCTGTTGTGCACAGCATCCCAAGCACCGCACCGTGCGACTTTGCATCGCCATGGCCGCCGCCCCGTTCTGGGTCGCAAGCTTTCGGGGGGGGGGGAGCTGGGGCTTGCGGCTGCGCGTGTGCCTTTCAGCAATGTCCTGCCGCTGTACACCCGTGTTGCAAGCGTTTGTGGGTCCAGCGAGCGAGATGCACGCGGGTTCAGGCCGCCGCCGCCACTGTGCATGCGTTTCCCCTCCGGCGGCTCGTCATTCAAACTTCCATCTGGAAGGCCTCTTGAGTGCTGCCACACGGGCTCGCAGGAGTTAGAGCAGGTTTCGGTTCATTTGAGGACAATGGGACGCTGGAGAGTCACTGGACAGTCTGAAGAGAAAGAATGACGCCAACGGTCGGCACGGCACCAGGCAGCCAAGAGCGCCGCACAGGTGACGACGCCTCACTCCAGCTGGGCGCCGGAGTGCACACGGTAGCCCTGCACGTGGATGGGGGGCACAGCAGGTTCAGCCGCCTACACCATCTCCCCTGCCCAGCTCTCCTCCACAGCATTCCTCTCGGTGCGCCGCAATGACACATGCTGCCCGCCGCTTGCTCACCTTGGGCACAAACCACTGGGACAGGTCGATGCCCGACTGAACGAGCGCCCCCGTGCAGGGCTCCATCTTGGACAGCAGCTGCTCGTGGATGAAGCCGTTGCTGACCACCACGCTGCGGTCAAACACTGCGGGCGCAGCAGGGGGGCGCAGCAGGGGCAGAAGGGGAGCTGACTTCACGTGGGGAGCACCATGGGTGGGTGTGATGGCGGCGAGGCATGGCTTGATAACTGGGATGCCTACCGGGGCTTGGAAACGCATTTACAGCAGCAGGTGCAGTGGTGCTGAATGTACCAGGCAATCAGAGCACACACTTTCGGGGCGGCAGCAGCAGCCAGCAGCCAGGCAGGCAACAAGTTGAGGCAACAAACAGCGCATCGCGCACCGGAGAAGGCACGGCCGTCCATGGTGGTCACGCTGCCGCCTGCCTCCTCCACAATCAGCACGCCGGCAGCCATGTCCCAGGGCTTGAGGCGGTACTCCCAGTACGCGTCGGCAATGCCTGGGGGGCAACAATAGGGTTGCAGATAGGGTTGCAGCGGCTGTGTGGCAAGGAATAGCACGGCAAGGATTGCTGCAGGCAACACATAGCAGACAGGTTAGCCAAGACACGGGTCTCCCCCACTGCAGCCTGCCCGCCTGCCCGTCACCCACCGCTGGCCACGTGGCACATGTCGATGGCGGCGGAGCCCAGCCGCCGCACGCCCTGGGACACATCTGTGTAGTGCTTGAACAGCTGCAGTAAGAGGGGGGAGCAGGGGGGCGTGCTGTGGCGAGACCAAGCGGATGGGTCGGTTGGCTGTACCCGCAGCACGCCGCTGTGAACCGACCCTACCATGCAAGGCTGCAAGCGGTTGCGCCTGGCCACCCGCAGCTTCTGCACTCTGTGACGTCCCCACGCACCTGCATGTTCTGCGCCCAGCACTCGTCGTGCTCGTAGCCAAAGCCGGTGACCAGCAGGGAGTTGGACACGTCGTGCACCTTGCTGACCTGGCGGGAGCGGGCGAGAGGGAGCGCAGGGGCAAGGGCCACCCTCTAGTTGGGGACTCTTGGCAGCGGCCACTTGCAAACATCGCAGTAATAGCCGACGTGGTTGGTCGGGGCTTCCCTGCGCACCCCAGTGGGGCAACAGACTTGCCTGGATGGGGTTGCCGTTGCAGAAGGCGCCGGCGTTGCGCGCGGCGGTGTAGGTGCGGGTGACCCAGGTGCCGGGGCCGCCGCAGAACTCAACCACTGCAGGCAGGGATGGCAGGAAAGAGAGGGGTACAGTGGGAGAGGCAGGAGCTGTGTCAGAGACGTTGCTAGGGCTGGTGGGACGCCAAGGCACAGGGCAAAGGATGGCTAGGCTGTTGCACATGCCACCACCTCATGCCAACCGCCACACGGTGAATTGTGCGCACTGGCCAAGCTTGCTGACATGGGGTCGCCACCGCAAGTTCACTGCATGGCCCACCACCCGCAAGCTTCAAGTCCTGCCAGCCTGCGCTTCCCATGCGCACCCGTGGAGGCCACGGGCGTGGTGTGGCGCAGCACCGCCACCGACACGGCAAAAGAGGGGTAGCCGTGCGCAAAGTTGGTGGTGCCGTCCAGCGGGTCCACGCACCACAGGTACTCGCTGTTGGTGTCGCCTGCCAAGGGGCAGCGAATTGTGGTCCAAGTCTGGCACACGAGCTGCTTCCACTGCTGCCCGTCCCATCCAGCCCATGCCGCTGCAACTGCCACGCAGCATCAGTCCCCCACCCATCTCACCGCTGACGCCGCCCTCCTCGCCAAGCACTGCGTGGTTGGGGAAGGCTGCCTGGATGGCCTCCAGGATGGCCTTCTCACTCGCCACGTCTGGAGGGGTAGGGGCAAGCAAGGACGGCGGGGGAATGAACGGCTGCTGCGAGCAGCATGCTGCGAGCAGCATCGAAACATCTGGTGCGATTGGGCAAGCAGTGGTGACCAACAAGCGAGCCCCTGCCAGTCAGCTAAGCAGATGACGTGTCAGCTGGCATGAGCGGCAACCACCCACCCGTCTCTGTCACCAAGTCAGCGGCGGCGCCCTTGGACTGCACGCTGCTGCGCGGCTTGTCAACCGCTTCCAGCACCACCTGGCGGGCGGGTTAGGGGGATTCAAAAGTTAATGCAAGTTGCCCCGGCACTTATAACGGTGATTGGCAGTGCCAAAGCATCGCAGGGAGGCAGCGCCCGCCTGGCGAGCGGTGGAATGGGCGGCACCGGAGCAGAGCGGCGGCGGCAGGTCATGCGGCAGGTCATGCGGCAGCTGCCCTGCTGGCCAGCTCGCTTGAGCCCACCCCTGCCTGCCAGCTCACCTTGGCACCTGCCGCTGCTGCTTGCTGCGCCACCTCCAGCAGCTGCTTGTTAGCGACCTTGCCGCTCAGGGCCTGCACGGCCACCGCTCGCCGGGCGGCAGGCGCCGAGCGGCGGCCTGCTGCGCGGCGGGCCACCGCCGTGCCAGCCGCAAATGAGCTTCGTGACGCCGTCGCTGCCTGCATCGCACCCGCCCGCTGCGCCGCTCGCAAGAAAGCTGCTGGTCGAGGCGAACCCGGCTGGCACCCTCGCTAGCTGCGTCGATGGGCCGCACAAACTGCTGTGCAAGCCACCGGGTGTGCACGGAGCGCGATGGTGAACCGGTGTGCACCGCCTCATCTGGGCGGCGGCGCTATGACGCCGGCAGCGTGCAGCGGAAGGGGCTGCATGCCGGGTGGGTCCGCACCATCAACCGCAGCCAAGCAGTCAGACCACAGTGTTGGGACAGGACCTGAGCGGTGTGCAGCACCCCACCAGGCCGCCCTGGTCACCTGCCCGGGGGCGGTTGACGTGGCCCTCTCTGGGCAACAGACTGGAATCGAGCGGAATATCGTTGTGGCAGGCAAAATTCCAAGTAGTTGTTCCAGGAGTAAGTTATTGAGAAGTGCACTGTTGTGAAAAAGAGTTAATCAGGGATACGACAACAACAACACAACAGCAGCAGAAGCGGAGCAGCGGGCGTGAGCAGGCACAACGAAGAGCAGCAGAGCAACGTGGGAAGCAGGCCCAAGAGAATCGAGAGCAACACCAACCGCAATATGGCTTGTCTGTATATGCACAGGAAGGAGTGAATGGATGGCACAATCGCTCAGATGCGAAACAATCAGAGGGAAGAGTGTCGCCGGCGGTGCCGCCGCCGGAACTCCTCGCCGGTCTGCTGCACGTGCACCAGCGTGCCAGCCTGGGCCATCCCCTCCTGCAGGTGTGCCACCATCACCGCCACCAATGCCACCTGCGGGCAGCCAGGCGGAGTACGAGCGTCATAGCATCGCAGGGGCCTCAGGAAGGGACACAGGAATGGCAGGGGGCTGAGAGACTCATCCGGCATGTGTTGGGGGCGCAGCAGCGCGGGCAGCACGGGCAGTTGCTCATCGCCGGGCAGGGCCCAGGTGGATGGGAGTGACTCGGCTGCAAGCTGCAGTCAAACACGCACCTTGTGCCCCTCCTGGGGAAACTCCCCCGGGTCAGGCAGGACAGTGACGCGTATGAGGCACTGCGGGTGCCGCGACACCTGCGGGCAGGTGAGGGCCCAGGTGGATGGGAGTGACTGGGCTGTGTGTGGCTGGCACAGGAAGCGGCGGGTGCCTATCTGCAGCGCACTGAAACACGCACGCCTGCCGCACCATCCAGGCAGCGGTGCCGCAAGCAGCACAGTAGTGAGCATGCCAGGGGCAGCCCGTATTGTTGAAACTCACAAAGACGCGCGTGCTCCAGAACAGCGAGGCTCGGCGGTTCCAGGTGCCGTCCAGTTTGGTGGGCTCGCAGGTGCAGCCCTGTTTGCACTCAATCAGTGCGGTGCCCATGCCTTGGTAGCTGCAGCGGAGGACGGGGCAGGAAGAGCAAGCGGATGGGGCGATGATGGGGCAGGGATGGTTGGCTGTGAACGCCCAACTGAGCAGCGGCCGGAGCAGGTGGCTTGTGCAGGCGGCAGGGTTGCGACAGGAGCTGCATGTGCACTGCAAGCACTTGCCAGCTCCCATAACCGCAGCATGCAGGCCGCTAGGTAAGGCCGCTGCCTGACCTGCGCAGGTGTGACAGCCAGATGAGCGTGTCGCCCTGGTCCACCTCCGCTTGGGTGTCCAGCTCCAGCTCAGCCCAGGAGCCTGCACAGTGGGTGGATGGTTATTGTACTGACTGGTGGTGGTGGGCATGAAAGCAGCACCCTGTGGGCATGCTTTGCAGTGCCAGCTAAAGGACACCCTTCCCCTGAAGTGCCGGTGTGGCCATGGGCCCAGCATTCAGTCGGACTGCACGAAAACCTGTGCGCACCTGGCTGCGTGGCGCGCCAGCCCCACTTTTGGTGCATGAAGTCGCGCGCTTGCGGCCGCTCGGCGGCGTACTTGAAGCCCTTGTGCCGCTTCACCATGGGCTTGAAGTCCTCCTGTGTGAAGGGCAGTAGCGGCAGCAGCTCAAACGTGCCAGCAGCACTTGCGCTTGGGAGCCCCGGGCGCGCAGGCTTGCAGGGCTTAGGCGCTTGGTGCACAGGCGCTGCCAAGCCAACTGCCCAAAGCGACAGTGTGGGGACACGCCCGTACAGTGCGCTGCAAGGCAAGCAGCCCAGCTCACCATCATGGCACAGAAGGTGGTTGTTGCATCCTGGCTGGCTGGGATCATGGGCTGCGGCAGGGATGCCAGCCGGGGGTGCATCCGGCGGTCGGCCTGCGACCGCAGGCGGCGCACAACTGGTCAGCAAACAAGCACAGCTGATAGTGGTCGAGCAATCGGCCCCACCGTATACGGACACAGTGCAACGAAGCCATAAGGAAGCAGTGGGGGCAGCGCTCACCCGGCCTATCGCCTCCCCGGCTTGCACCTCCCACACCGCGCGTATGAGCGGATGGGCCAGCAGCTCCGCTAGTGCGGCATGCCCAAGGTCTGCGGGGTGCAGCCTGCAATGCAGGGAGGGCAGCAGTGCGAAACACAGGTTGTGGTGTGCGAGCGCATGGGCTTGACATGCCTACAAGCTGCAAGCTGTAAGCTGTTTGCTGTCAAACTCCGCCGCGCAACCCAACCCTCACCCATCCACAGTGAAGTACTGCTGCTGCTCCTTCCGCGGCACGCCAGACGGAATCTCTCCCAGCTCCATGGTGCCATTGGGCGCATAGTACCAGTGGCCCCGCCCCGCCATGGGCACTTTGTCCACCTGTAGGAAAACATCGGCGCGGGCGGCAAACATCGGCGCGGGCGGCAAACAACAGCACACTGGCATCAGCGCATGCAGTGCATCGTTGGGCGGGTGCACCAGCCAGAAGGGACAGCAACCCAGAGGTCACGCTGGCACAGCAAGCTGCCACAAGCACCGGCTGTGCTGCACAGCTTGCCTTGAAGCGCGGCAATCCAGCTCTCTGCAGGTGCCACGTGGCTGCTCGCAGCGACAGCGAGGGCAGGTCGTAATACTGCGGCAGGAGGGGCATGCGACAGGGGGCTGGTCAGGTGCAGACATGGCCAGGCGGTGCACCACAGCCTTGGGCCAGTTTGCCAGGCATGTTGGCTCACGCATGCCTGATGCAGCGCCTTGGCTGGACATCCACAGCCCGCCCTCCCCGCTGCACTGCCACCACCCGGCGGCCCCCTGCGCCTCACATGCGAGAAGAGCGTGAGGTCCTGCTCAGGCGGGTGGTAGAACAGGCCCCGGTCCAACCCATCCCCCCGGGCCTCCCACCACGCGTACATGTGCAGCAGCAGCACCGCCGGCTGGCTGGGGTAGCTGAGCAGCTGGCGCACCACCTGCGGCAGGGCGGCGTTGGCCAGAGGGGCGTAAACTAAGTGCATACGTGGAGCCGAGGCAGCAGCATGCACCGCCACGGAGCGATTGTGTGTGAAGCCAGGTGGCGGTGTCTCCTTAGAGCGAGCGACCCATGTCAACCTGTGCCCCATGCACCTGCTCGTAGCTGCGGCGCTCGGGCGATGTCATGGGCGCCTCGGCCCGCTCGTTGACTGTGAACTCTAGGACCACCAGGTCAGCATCCTGTGCGGCGGCAGTGGTTGAGGCGAATTTTCAGGCGCAGGCATGTCCTGCTCCAAACACCAGGATCAGTGCATGGCGTCCTGCACCCAACAACGTCAAACAGCAAGCGAGCTGTGCCGTGTACAGCAAATGGCGTGGCATGGTGCGCACAGCACACCTGGGGCACGTGATGCTTCAGGCAGGGCGCATACAGAAATGCGGTGCTGGCTGAGATGGCGCGGTTCGCAAACACGTGCTTGCTGCGGGGCGGGCAGAGGGAGTTGGCGCAGCCGCTGTCACGCTTGCAACACGTCTCAGCTCAGCATGCCAGCAGCTGGCAGCAACATAATGGCGACCCACCCGCTAAAGCACACGCCTGTCAGCCCAGCTGGCTGCAACTGACCTGTGCGGGAAGCTGGCATTGATGAAGTGGAAGAAGCGGGCCGCATATGCCAGGTCGGGCGCCGAGGCGCCGCCGCCGCCCGTCACGCTGCCCCCCAGCATGTACACCTTGATGGGCTGCCCCGCCAGCAGCTTGGCTGCCACGCGCTGCAGGCGCAGGCCGCTGCCATAGTAGGACAGGCCCCGCAGCAGCTCTTCCTTGGACAGCGCCGGAGGCCATGGCACACGCAGCCGCGGCTGTGCGCGAGGGTGGACGAGAGGGTGGGGAGAGGGGGCTAAGGGAAGGGGCATGGCTTGTGGGCTGCTCGTCAGCGATTAGACAGCTGCTGCAGCAAGTTGATATGTTTCAGGTGGCTGGCGGTTCCTCGAGCATTGGGCAAACTAGTCCGAGCGTGCTGCGCCCTGCTCGTGCTCCGTCGCTCACGCAGCTGCACCATGGGCTCACCGGCAGCGTGGCAGCTTGGCCAGGCAGCTGGAGCCATCGTGGTGGGTGCAACGCACTCGCACTCGGGCCTGCAAGCGGCAGGAAGCGTAGTCCCAGCAATATTATGTACCCTGCCTGGGCGCTGCAGCTGCACGCCCGCCGCTGCCGGTGGCGAGCGGCGGGAAGGGGCCTGCCGGCCGGCAGGCGCCCTGCCGCGCATCGCCAATGCATTCTGACGATTAATGACGATTGCGAGCAGCGAGGGACAGGCAGTGGGGCCCTCACCGCCCCACATGTCGCCACTTGAAACTCACCCGGGCGCACAAGGCTGACTCCTGCCGTTACCACAGCAATCAGGATGAGGCCCAGAGTTACGGACAGCAGCGGAAGCCGTGTGGGGCGCTGCAGGCCACCGGGCAGCAATGGGCGCAGGGGGCTGGCCGAGGCCGAGGCGCTGGCCGTCATTGTTGACCCCTGCAGCACATGGGAGTGGTGCGCACAGGCTGCCGGCACTGCTGCAGCGCACTTGCAAGCTGCGAAACGCCGCGCATTTGTCGAGGCTGAGCTGGCGGCCAGTCGGTGGGAGATCGCTGGCCCCCTTCGACACCCGCACTGCGATCGTGAGACACGAGTGGCACCGCCGGCAGCATCCGCAGCGCCAAGAGCCCCAAGCCCTCCCGCTGGCGCTGAAGAGCCGCGCTGCAGCCATGGCGACCGCGCTGTGCACTCCATCGGCCCAGGTGCTGCCCAGATTGCGCGCCGTGCCGGCCCCCGCCAGCCCCTCCGCCACTCGCCCGCAGCTCCACCACACCCCTGCTGCCCCCGCCCCTTTCCTGCAGTGCTTCAAGCAGCAGCGCAGCAGCAGGCGGCGGGTGGGCTGCAGGGTGCAATGCGCCGCGACGCCACAGAGCCTGCGGGAGGCGGCCGGCGCCGCACTGCTGAGCGCCGCTGCCGCCGCCACGCTGCTGCTGCCCGCGGCCCCTGCGCTCGCAGTCTCCGGCGGCGGCGGTGAGTGAGAAGGGAGGGAGACAACGCACGTAACAGCAGCAGCAAGCATCGAGGCAGCAGCAGCGTGCAGCATCCATTGGCCGCAGCCACGTACGTGCCGCTGATCTGCCCCACACGTTGCACCTGGCTGGCCCGCAGGCGCGGCCACCAGCTATGCGTTCGAGGACCTGAGCGGCCAGGACCTGCGCAAGAACCGCTACACCAAGGCCGACCTGCGCGGCACCAAAATGCGGTGGGTGGTGTGAGGGCGCGCAGCGGGTGCAGTGAGGCGCGCCACTGTGTGCCTCCCCAAGGTAGCCGCTGCCGTTGCCGGCCATTGTGCCACTCTGCCACTGCCACTGCCACCTGCCCAACCCTACCGCCCCATCTGCTGGTCTGCCGATGGCTGCAGGGGCGCCAACCTGGAGGGCGTGACGCTGTTTGGCGCGCTGGCCACGGGCGCGGATTTCACGGGGGCTAACCTGCGGGTGCGCTGCCTGTTTGCCGCAGGGAGGGCTCGCCTGCTGTGCATGCACCGACCGCTGTAGAGAGCTTGCCGCTGTGCTGCGCCGCTGGTTTGGCTGGCAGGCCGGGCTGCCGGACTCCCATCCGCTGAGCCACGTTCTTTGCCTTACCTTTCTCCCTTGCATTCAGAACGCCGACCTGGAGCTGGTGGAGCTGGAGGGTGCTGATCTGACTGACGCGGTGCTGGAGGGGGCCATGGTGAGCCGCGCAGCAAGGCCTTGGTCGTGTGATGGCCTGGGTGCACCTGGCAGCACCACCGAGTGTGTGCAGGTGCTGGGTGTGAGCCAAGAGTGTGCAGTGTTCAAGTGCGCAGCTGGGCAGGGAGGCCAAGCGGCAGCAGGCCAGCCATGCAACAAAGCATCACATCCTCACCTGCGCGCCGCCCGCGGCCCGCCGCTCCCTCCGCAGCTCACCAACGCCCAGGTGTCTCGCATCAAGAGCATCCAGGGCGCAGACTTCACCGATGCGCTCATCCGCAAGGACGTGCAGCAGATGCTGTGCAAGATTGCGGGTGGGCTGGGGCTGCAGGAGTGGCAGGCGGGGCCAGGGGGCTGCTGCTTGCCGACTTGACTACCGAGCACAGCTGTGGGGTGGAACTGGGCTCAGCTGCAAGCAAGCGGCTGCTGTTCGGCCAGGCAGGTGGTGTCGTGTGCAAGCTGCCACAACACACATCCCTCACATCATCTCCGCTCCGCTGCCGGCCCCTGGCATCGCAGACGGCGTCAACCCCACCACGGGCGTGGCCACGCGCGACAGCCTGTACTGCCCTTGAGCGAAGTCTGCTTGGCATTGCTGTTACACACTTGCCCGATTGTATTCTTGACTTTTGTGTACGGGCGCCTGCCGCGCCGCCGCCGAATGCTGTAAGGAGAGGCATTGACAGTGCCAGCGCCTGTGTGGTGAATGCAGGGTGCAGGGTGATCATGGCTGCAGGTAGAGTGGGGAAGCGCGGCGTGGTGACAGAGGGAGCGGGTGCGGCAGTCGCGTGGGAGGCTCAGCCCGCTGCCCTGCTGCCTGCGCTGCCGCCGCCGCCACTGGTGCACCAAACCGCCAGCCAATCCGCTGCGCTTCTACTGCCCACTTCCTGCAGCGCAGCAGCATGGCAGCGACACTGCAGGTCTGCGCGCTGCAGCGGCCTGCCTCAGCGCCCAGGCAGGCCGCCCCTGGGCTTGCCGGCCGACCTAGCCGACGGAGACGCGCGTCAGTGGTGCTCGCAGCAGCCGAGCAAGGAGATCAGCCGCCGCAGGAGCAGCGCCCAGGGGGTCTGCCGCCGCTGCCGCCACGCGCCGACAGTGCCGAGGACCGCCTGTGGGTGAGCTTCGCTGGGGGGCTGCCTTGCCGCTGAGTTGCACGCGCGGTAGGATCACAACCCCTGCACCTGTAAGCGCGGCGAGTTTGAAGACACACAAGCGGTGCCAGCCAAGCTAAGCTGCAGGCAGCGAGGGGCAAGCCTCCCCTCCGCAGCCGGTGCTGCCGCAGCCTTGGGGAGCGCTGTAGGTGATCCCTGCGCACCTGCCATGCTTTCTGATGACTGCAGCTGGATCAGCTCATCCAAGAGTCGCAGCTGAAGTATGACCAGTGAGTGGTGGCTGCCGCTCGCCTGTCCCGCCCACTTTGCTGCTCTCAGCCCAGCTTGCCCGGCCCTGCTGTGTGGGGCCTAGCGCAGGTCAGCCCCAGCCGCCTGACTGCTGTGTTTGCTTGCGTGCCCCGCAGGAACACCAAGGGCGTGTGGGACATGGTGGAGGATGGCAGGAAGCGGCTGGAGGACACGGACGAGCAGGTGGGCAGGCAGCCGACACGTACAAGGCCGGTGCTGCACAGCATTGGGCAGGCCCGCTCTGTAGCTGCTTGGCTGTCGTGCGGGTGCGGGTGCCGCGCTCGGTGCTTCAGCGGCAGCGGCTGCAGCGCCCAGGGAGCCCATTCCCGGCCAGCTGCCCTCCCCACTTTTGCTGCTGCCCCGCTCGCTCTGCCGCTGCAGATTCGGGAGATGAAGTCGGATGTCAACATGCCTGCCTGGGCCTTCAAGCTGGTGAGGCCGGCTGTGGCACCTGACAGCTGCTCTGGGATACAATGCTGTGACGCCACCTAAACTGGCCGCCCTTGCAATCCACGTGGTGGTATGCGAGGCGCCAACCCCGCCACCACCAGCGCATGCTAGGTGCAAGGGCAGTGTAGCAGGCCCGGTCCTCTCAGCTGGCCCCACACTGCACTCCACTTGCAGATTGCCTGGACGCGCCGGCTGACGGCCCAGGAGGTGGAGGAGAATGTGAAGCGGCACGCCGCTCTGACCAGCAAGCGCGCGCAGTATGTGGCAGGTGGGGCGCCGTCAGGGATTGTGGGAACTGGATAGGTTGCCGGCCTTGTAAGGGCGCATCGGTGGCGGGCGCAGCTGCTCCCCAACCAAGAGTGCCGTGGCAGCCTGCGGCGCACTGCTTGTTCCACTGGGGGCTTCGGGCCCCGCTGCCTGTGCTTCTCGCCCCGCTCGCTCAGCCCACGCTCCCCGCTGCTGCTCTGTTCGCTGCCGCAGGCCTGCAGCGGTTGGAGCAGGAGCTGCAGAAGGAGCTGCAGAACAACCCTCCTGAGCTGAAGAGGCGGTACGACGCCTCCACCGCGGCAGACCTCATTGCAGCAGTCGGCTGGTCCTGGGCCATTGAGGAGGTGCGAGGAAGCGTGGGTGGGACACAAGCGCTGGCTGGCTGGCAGGCAGCCAACGTGGCAAGAAGCCTTGGTGGTTGAGCATAGGAGTGCTGGAGCTACCTTACTGTGTGCTGTGGCTGAATCCACGTTCCCGGCATGCTGCTTGCCCCCTGACCTGTGCAGGAGAGCGGGCCGGATGTGCTGCAGCAGAAGCTGAAGGACGCGGTGGACAAGACCACCGGCCCCGGTGCGCAGTGGGGGTGTTGTTGCAGCCGCGTGCCTGATGCCGTCGCCTCGTGCTGCTCAGCAGGCGCAAGCTGAATGCTGCTGGCCATGGCAGCACTTGCATGCACCTTGTGCGCCGCACATGCATGCTCATTAGTCTCCCAGCCAAGTTCTCATGTCACACCCTTGCCCTGCCCTGCCCCGCGTCCCCCTCCGCGCAGCCTTCACACTGTCGACAGCTGTGACCTCTTCCGTCATCTCTGCCTGGCTGACCGCCTGGGTGGGCAGCTGGTGGGGCGTCAATGCCTACCACCTGCTGCAGCTGCCGGAGGAGTGGGGCAGCGTGCAGGCTGCGCTGCCGAGCTGGGTGGCCTGGACCGTGCCATACCTGGGCGCCACACTGGGTGAGCCTGGGGCGACTGCGGTGTTGGCTGGCGGAGTCGGCAAGAGGGGGGAGGGTTGTCAAGGTTGCGGCCTGGTTGCCGCACTTGGCATGCACGCAGAAGGGTGACAGGCTGCCCCCCTTTGCCCGGACTGCTTGCTTCTTCCCCCACTTCCGCCCCTCCCTCCCCTCCCTCTGCTGCACCCCAGGCGCGTACTACGTGGCCCCCAACCTGTTCAAGACCGCCGCGCGCCCCATCACCTCCGACCAGCAGCGCTTCTTCCAGCAGATCCCGCTGGCCGGATGCGCCGGCGCCGCGCTGGCCATCGCCTTCTGTCAGTGCCTCGTCTACCAGGCAAGCGTTTGTGGTGGGCTGGGCTGGGGTGGCGTGAGATGGAGCGCAGCACCAATGCGGTCACGGGCAGTGCTGGACGAGGGGAGAGAGCATGAAGGCAGGCGTTGCCTCCTTTCTGGTTGGCAGCTGTGGCAACCAACCTGCTCATGCCCGCCCTCTCACGCGTCTGCAGGGCCTGTGGCAAGAGGCCTTCAGCGGCTGGCTGGGAGGCAGCCGCGACCCCTTTGAGATCATCGACCCAGAGGTGAGGGTGGGAGCGTTGGGCATGACTCTGCCGCTGCCGGCGCATCCCTACACACCCCTTCCAGTTCAGTGTTTCCTCCCCTCCCAACTCAGTACTTTTCTCTCCCCTCCCGTCCTCTGTCTGCCCATGCAGCTGATGGCAGACAGCCTACAGAGCAGCATGGGCACGCTGGTGGGCTCCCCCAAGCTCCCCTTCTTCCTGGTGGTGCCGGGGGCAGCGGTGCTGACCGGCCTGCTGGAGGCGGGCTACTATTGTGAGTGGGCCGCTGGCTGCCACAGTGAACGGGGTATGGGCCTGCGGCATTCACTTTGGGAGGGGGCTGGTGTGCTGCTGCTGTGGCTCAGTGCCAGTGCTGGTGTTGCTGCTGCCTGCAAGCTGCTTTGGCAACAGCACACCTGGGCAGCAGCAGGAGAAGGTCTCTGTTGGTGACTGATCCGCCGAGCTTGCTGCATCCCCGTGCCTGCAGGGGGCGCCATGGCGCTGCGCAACAGCCCCATGATTGTGATCGACGGCGACCAGCTGATGGATGGCAGCGAGTGGCAGTCGGGCCCCTTTGGCAAGATTGAGCCGGGGGCATTGTCTGCCGAGGAGCTGCCGCTGGTCGCGCTGCGCGTCGCTATGTCGGGCACCTACCTCACGCTGGAAGCGCTGCTGACTGGCACGCTGTGGTCGTCAGTGGGCACGTCAGCAGTGGGCATCCTGGCGGCCATGCTGCTGCTGCGGCAAGGCGGCGGCAAGGCAAAGGCGTAGCATGGGGGCACATCTATCAAACAGCGAGCGTTTCACAGTCTGCTGGCTGGGCTTTGTTGTGCGTACGTGAGTTCTGAACCCCTCCTTACATCCATTGCTTTGATTTGTTCGTGGCCACCTGCAGCCCATTTGGCCGACTACCAACTTAACGGATGCTCAGACCCAATCCTTAACAACACACAACGCGCACAAGACGATTTGTGGCACAAAACTAGCCTGGCCAAGCTGCACCGTTAAGCGCATGTCAAAGCCCGCCCGCCGGCCGTCCCCAGGTTGGCCATGCTGAGGATCACCCTGAACACTATGCTTGCATGACCTGGTCAAGTACTCCATCATCTGCATCAAACATCCCGCAGCTGCAAGAGCAGGCACAGAATGGCCATCCCAGCAGGTGACAGCCGCCAGCGGCACCCGGCGCCGGTGCGGGACCGCCGGTGTGCGGCCAGCAGCTGCGGCGGCGGAGGGTGCTCCTGGCGGCTTGGAGCGCCGATCCAAGCACAATAGTGCTGTACAGCGACGCAAAGGGCGGTTGCCTGGAATCAGCCGAGCAGGCGTCCCTCAGCACTGCTCCAGCGGGCTCGCTCTCGCCGCACTCGGCCCCGTTACAAGGCACTGACACTCCCCAAGAGGCAGATAGCAGGAGTTCCACGTCACGGGCGCCGCCGGGAAGGTGCCGCTCCTTGCGCGGCGGTAGGCGGCGGGAAGGTGCGGTCGCCGCGTCCTCCCGCAGCCCACATGAACAGCCCTCCACCCTGCCTTGTCACTCCATTCCTACTTACCCCACAAACACCCAAACCCCCCACCAGCTCTTAACAACCCTGCCAGCATGCTGTTCATCATCATCCACGGCGTGCGGAATGTGCACTGGGTGGACGAGGAGGGCGAGCGGCAGGACTGCCCCTGCTGCGGCGCCCACCGCTCCATCTACCCTGCCAAGCACTACACCTGCTACCATCTCTACTTCATCCCCCTCATTCCGCTGCGAATCATCAAGTTCTTCAAGTGCCGCGCCTGCCAGGCTCGGTTCCTCTCCAAACCCAACGACGAGCGGCACAAGCACCTCGAGCCGCGGCGCACCGTGCCCACCACAGCAGCCTTCAGCGGCAACAGCTGGTACACACTGAACAAGAAGGCGGCAGCAGCAAAGCGGCGCGAGCAGGCAGCAGCAGATGCCGCAGCCGGCCAGGGCTGCGAAGCGCAGCCGCAGCCGCAGCGGTGGCTGTACGTGGCCACGCCACCGCAGCGCATGCCGCGGCGGGCCAAGGCGGCATAGGGTTGAAGCAACTGTGGTCTCACGGATGTACTTGCAATTAATTCATCCATTTAAATTAATTCTCGCAATATGAACCAAATGAATCGAACCTTTTTAATAAGAATGACCAATCAAGAATCAGAGGGGAAGAATGGAAGCGAATTGATCGCAAGAGCAACACAAGGGCAGGTGCAATGATGCAATGCCTCACGGGGCGGCCATCGAGGCGACAGCCAGCCGAAACACCGCGCCTTTGCCACGCCGCAGTATTGTCGCAACGCTCACATTGATCAGCGTCGGCTCGATTTCGTCCGCCACTGCTGCAATGCCGCCCAGCCCCGACTTGTTGTGCACCTGCACCCAAGGAACATGGGGGCGCTGTCATGAGCAGCAGGATGGAGCACTCAGCAGCCATATGAGCTCCCTTCACACACCTACAGGAGCAGGCGCCATTCTCCCAGGTATTCTCCCAGGTGCCATTCTCCCAGGTATTCTCCCAGGTGCCATTCTCCCAGCACCCGCCATCCGCCCAGCCCGTCGCGTCCCGGGCGCCACCGGCCGGCTGGAGCGTGGCGCACCGGGGCAGCGCGGCAGTGAGCAGCGCTGCAAGGACGGCAGCACAGGTCGCTTGTTGGCCGCGGTGGATCCGCTGCAGCACTGGCAGAGCACTCGCGCCCTGCAGGCATGCCTCCTGCGCAGGAGGGACGGCTGGGGGAGCAATGGCGGGTTGTGCAGTGACCGCCGGCGCCGGCGCCTGGGGCAGCCCCAGGCGAGCGGCCAGCGCGTATGTTGTGCCTTTTGAGTTGTTTTTATTGCTGCTGGGCTGCTCAGGCAAGCAGAGGAGCGCAGTGCAGGTCGGGGCGCAGAGGGCAGGACTGAAGCGTGCTCACCTGTTGGGGGAGCAGGTTGCTGCCGCCTGAGGACACTCAGGTGATCATGCCAGCACGCTCGACCCAGCTGCCCACGCCAAGGAGCCTCTGCCCCGGGAGCTCAACGGCAGGGTTTGAGGTGCGGCGCGGCGTTCAATGCCGATGGCCCTGAGATCGAAAGCAGCGAGCTGCATCGTGGCAATTGGCACGCTGCCAAGCCCCTTGCGGGAGCTCGTGCACTGCTGCCGTGGCAGCCGATGTCCGAGTTTATCTCGTCGTTTGCCCCCTCGCAGCGCGTTGCAGGTGCTAGCACTGCCTCCACATTCCCTGGCAGGTGCACCCGGGCGCCGCAAGGCTCCTCACACCTGCCGACCCCTTCCTGGCAGCGGCCGCGCAGCCCGGGAGCCTCTCACATAGCCTGACAGCCGCTCACAGTCGCCTTCAGGGCGCGCCGGGGGGCTTGGCCGGCGAAATGGCGCTCGCCCTGGGCGTGAGCAGCAGCGGAGCCTGCCCAGGCCCCACCTGCAGCAGCAGCGCCGGCAACAGCTTGCTCACGGGATGGCAGGGCGCCAGCCTGCGGGCCGCCTGCCTGGCGCCCTGGCGCTGCACACGGGCGGCGCCGCGGCGCCGCCGCCAGCAGGTGCGGTGCGGCAGCGCTCGAGCCAGGGGCATGATCACTGTCTGGGTGCTTGCACGTGGCCTGCCGGACAGGGTTGGCTGTGCCGAAGCTTACCTCACAGCTGTTGCACCTGCTGATCAGCCTTGCGATGCGCGCCCCTCACCTGCAGCCGCTGCGTGCGGCGCTGCTGGACCCGCCTGCCTTCGACCCCGAAAAGCTTCGGGTGCAGTACTTGCCGGGCGGGCGAGAGGCGGTGCTGGCAGCGGGGCGCCGCTACACGCTGACCCACAACGACGTGACCGGCAGCCTGCAGCTGTCGATAGGTGGGCGGCCGGTGGCGCTCTGTGTTGCTGTTTCTCCTTGCCCGCTACGTGTGCACCTGCCTGCGTGTCATGGCACGTAGTCTGCAGCTCGTGCTTCCAATGTAATCCTACTTACCGAAGCTCTTGCCAACCCCTGCAGGCCGCGAGTACAACCGCGCGCAGCTGGATGGCTGGTACACTCGCATGCTGCGGGACGAAATCCTGGCAGAGTGGCGTGAGACCGCCGCTCCCGTGCGCAGCAGCAGCGGCGGCAGCAACGGCAGCAGCAGCGATGGCGAGGGCAGCGGTTGGCGTAGCGCGCCGCAGCCCTCGCTGCACGTCTACTGCCACGTCAGCGGGGAGGAGCTGTGGCCCGCGCCGCCCGCCCTCCGCTCCTTCATTTTCCAGGTGGGGAGCAGAGTGGCTTGCAGCAGGCAGAAAGGCTGTGCTGCCGCTGCAATTGGGCTGCTGACTAGAAAGCATTCATACTGGCGTGTCCATGCTGCACTGGATTGTGGCATGAGGCCCGCCACCCAGTTGGCTTCCAGCCCTGCTGCTTCGCATGCCCAACCCTTTGTGCTGTTGCCTCCCCTGCCCCTCACCCCAGCGCGAGATGGCGCTTGTGCTGGACACCATCATGCACGCTGAGCGCGACATGCTGCTGACGGCGGTGCCGGCCCTGGCAGACGCCCCCGTGTACGTGCACCTGCACTCAGACATCCCCGCCCTGGACCGTGTGCTGGAGTGGGGTCGGTTGGGTGACCGCGCCAGCTGGCGCAGCGCGCAGAGCAGCATGCTGGGCACCCTGCTGTCCTCCGTGCTGGGCACACTGGATGAAGCGGATAGCGATGGCAACGACGGCAGCTGGAGCCGTGGAGCTTTCTCAGCGAGCAGCAGCTGGGATGGCGGCGCGGGCGGCGGCGGCGCAGGCCTGGGCGCCACCAGCCCTGGCGCTGTCGCCTGGGCCGGCGGCAGCTGGGATGCTGGCGACCATCCGCAGCAGCAGGCGCAGCAGCAGCATGTAGAGGAGGAGCAGCAGCAGCAGCAGCCAGGGGCGGCGCCGGGCGGCTCCAGCAATGGGGCTGCCGCAGAGCACCCCGTGCCTGGGGAGGCGGCAGCCTGCACCGGCACCAGCAGCAATGGCAGCGGCAGCCTGGCCGCCGCCAACAGCGCGGTCAGCCTAGCAGCTGTGCAGCAGGTGGGAGAGTATCCTAGCTGGCTGGGTGCTACAGCAGTGGTGGGAGAGGGCCGGCGGCGCCCAGCCGCAGAGATTGTGCCTGCGGCAGTGCGCAGCCGGCAGCGCTGACCATCCCACCCTCCCCCTGCCTTGCAATCCCCTTGCATAGCTTTCCTTGTCCAGAGAAGAGCAGCAGCACTTTTAGAGTTTTCACTTCTCTTGTTTCCAGCCCCAACAACGAACGAACCTCTGCGCATCCGTGTCACACACACATCCCTATCCGGATTGTAAGTTGTCCTTTCGTTCCCTCAACCCCTTGCCCTCCTCCCCCGCCCTGTGTGGCGAGCAGCAGTTTTGCCACTCAGCCTCCCCCGTCTGTTCTGGCGCTCCCCGCACATGCCGGCTGTAACATGAGAGCTCTCCAGCAGGGGATGGTGTTACAACAAAACTGAGGGCTAGCGTACATGGGCAGAGCTGGGGCAAGGTGGAGCTAGTGTAGCAGGGGCAGGTAGAATGAAATGGTCAGCTCGAGCTCGGGTCATGGGCTGTCTGACTGCTCCCACCCTCCGCCGCCGCTGCCCCCTCGCCTGCCCTTGCTGCCGCCGCTAAACGGCTTGCCAGGCAGCAGCGCCTGGCTGCCCTCGCCGTCCTCTATATCGCTGTCATGGTCGCCCTGCTTGCTGCGCCGCCCGCCACCGCCCTCGCCGCTCTTTGGCCGCAGCAGCCGCCCCGATAGGCCACCCAGCTTCTGATTGGATGGAAGCAAGGCACAATGGGCACGAACAGTGAGTGGGTGGTGGGCTAGCAGCATGCAAGCATGCCCAGCACAAGTGGCCAGCCGACAGCACAGGTGGCAGCCACAGGGCCCGTTGATCCGCAGCTCTGCCGGGCACAGAAACCCAGCCCCCCACAGCAGCAGCCCACCTGCAGCGGCTTGGTTACTAGGGCCTCGGGCGCCGCCAGCACCGTTTCTCGGGCGGTGGTCCACGTGCGGCGCCCCACCTCTGATTGGCGGGCGGGCAGAGGGAGGAGAGGCTACCTTGATGCATTGGCGACACAGAGTGGCATGTTGAAAGCCCAGTCTGCTGCTCTAACAACCGCTGCTCCAAACACACAGCCCACCTGTGAGGTTGTCTGTCGTCTGCTGCACCGTCTGCTGCACCGTCTCGTTCACGTCGGTCACAACCTGCGCAGTAGGTAGGCAGACGCATTGCGAGGCGGGACTTTCGAGCGGGCAGGCAGGAAGGGGTTACGCGCTGGATGGCAGTTGGGGCCAGGTCAAGACTCATGATGGCAGTTTGAGGCGCCCATGCCCCTTGGCCTGCATGCGCGCCATTCCTACGCCGGCTCCCCACGATCAACTCACGTCCCGCACGTCAAACATGACCTTCAAGTTCTTCATGAACCCGGGGGGCGGCCGGCTGGCGTCCATATAGTCCTGCGGGCCAGGAGGGGCAGCCAGAGTACAGGGGGTTTCCAGCCTGGTGAGTGCCTCCACTCTTACGATTGCGACGGTTCGGCCGACATGTACCCTCACTGCTCTGCCCTCACACCAGTGCTCACCCGTGGCGGGAAGGCGTGGGCGTGCGCCACGGCGGCCATGAACATTTCTATGCAGATGAGGAAGTTCTGCAGCAGACGCGGCCAAGACTTGATTTGATCAGGGGCTGGTGGCGAGGCTCGCACCCTCCCTCCCATGCCTACCCAGCAGCCAACCATCGCAGCCCTCCCAGCTCTGGCCAGCGGCCCCAGCAGCACCTGCAGCCCCGCAGCCACGTCATCGGTATCGTATGTGGACCAGTCGGGGGTGGAGCGGATGAGGCCCAGCTTGGCGCAGATGTCAATGAACACTGGGAGGAGCCAAGGAGGGGGAAGGGGCATCATCTGGGTGGGCAGCGGCAGGGATGGGCGGTGTGTGGCAGGCTGTGTGCGCGCCTGCAGCGGCTGCGCAAGCACTGCCCTCCTCGTCAAGCATCCCCGCCTGCTGCCCGCCACTCACCCGACTGCCAGTACGTCAAGAACACCACAGCCTTGATCACCACAAACTTGGACAGCGGGCGGATGGGCCGCAGCTCGTCGTGTGTGGCCTGGGGGCAGGGCGGCAGGGCGGCAGGGGCAGTTTAGACAGCGGCGGGTGCAACACACCCGGGCAGCAGTGTGCACACACTGGCTGGCCCAAGCGACACACCCTGTATGCCTGCTGCACACCACTCAGCAGCCTGCAGCAGCGCTCGCCTGGTACAGCAGCACGAGGCAGTAGAGCGCCCACGCCTGGGCAAAGTTGTTCACCAGGGCCACGTAGGGGTATGCCCTACACAGACATGGCGGAACAGGCGGGGTGGGAATGAAACGCTTCGGCTGGGGTGCCGCACCAACAATCGGGGACAGCCATCGACCCCAAGGCGACATATGAGTTGACGCAGGAGCAGGCAGCAGCAGCACCAGCAGCCCACCTGTCCCGCCGGAACTCGCCCTCGCCGTACACCCCCGCTATGTTGGCCACCACCGACACCGCGGTCATGAGGGGGCGGGCAATGACGTACGACAGCACCCCTGCAGCAGGACAGTGCGAGGGAGGGGCGACGGGGCGGGGTGGTTGGGCTGGCTGCAGCTCTATGAATGGGAGCGCGCTCTGCTAGCACGCGCAGTGTAGAGGGCGGGCGTGGCCAGTTCACCCCTCCGCCCCTCTGCACGAGCCGCAGCAGCAGCGCCGCATGACCCCATCCCTCCCCGAGCCCCGCACCCACCTCGCTTGGTCTCCCAGAAGAAGCGCTCCCCCATGGGCCAGGGCTGCAGCACGCGCGACAGCGGCCACAGGTGCGGCACCTGTTCCTTCACCATAAAGTAGGCTGCAAGGGTGGGTGGGTGAGGATGCAGAGCAGCAGGCATGCCTGGGCCGGCAGTGCTGGAGTGCTGAATAGAGCTCTGATGAGGCGCGGGGCAAAAGCTGGCGCTGGCGCTGGCATGCTACGGGTGCCCGGCACCAGCCACAGCAGCCACAGCAGCCAGAGCACAAGCACAGGTATGCAGGCAGCCAGGATCATGGGCAGGCCGCACCATTGATGTCGCCGTACTCGTCCTCCAGGTAGGCCACCAGGTACCTGCAGCAGGGCAAGAGCAGAGTGGAGAGGGCTCCAGGCAGGGGTCTCGCGTGGCACAGCCTCGGCAGCCACAGCCTACGGCCACCCAGGACTGCAGCAGCTGACCAGCACCGCGGCAGCCGTCGCCTCTCGGTGTGCAGACACTCACATGAAGAAGTTGTAAATCACAAAGGCCTCGTAGCACTCGCGGATGGGGTCGATGTAGAAGCTGTGGGGCGACCATGAAGGGTGCCCGGCTCAGGTGCGTACTTCTGGCAGCTGCTATGCACACGCATGCACAGCCTGCCGCTTGCCCTCCCCACCGCTGTCATAGCTGCTATTCTGGCCCACTTAACTCAGACACCCAGCTGCCCCATCCGTCTCATGCGCTCCCCCCTCACCGCGCCTCCTTGAAGCGCAGCGACAGCCACGAGTCGACCGCGTAGATGGGCACCATCCACAGGATGCGCACCACCCGCAGCTGCAGCTTGGGCCGGTTGTAGTACTCCAGGTGCATGGCCACCTGCACATAAAAGCGAGGGGTTCGGGTGGCAGGATGCGGCGACAGCGTGTACAAGGCACCATGCCGCCATGACGCAGCCAGGCACACGCCAGCGGGGGCGGCACGTGGCTTCCGCTCTGCTGCGCAGCTGCACAGCAGTCTGCGCACCTCGTAGATCGAGGCAGACACCGCCAGGATCACAAAGATGCCGGCAATGAACCATGCTGCAGCATGGCAGACGGGAGGGAGAACAGGCGGTGGTCAATCGGCGGCTGGTGCTTGGCTGCCTGCCAACTACACTTTCGGCCCTCGCCCGAGCGGCGCACCCTGGTAGTGCACGCTGTAGTCAGCCTTCTTGAACTCCACCACCATCCATGGCAGCGCCGACAGCGTGGCCACGGCCAGCAAAATCCATATCTGCAGAGGGAGGCAGGCCGGCGTGGGACCGGCGGCACAGGCGGCGACGGCGACCTGGGGTTCTGCCGGGGCCTTTCCCAGGCGGCCTGGATCGCTCCACGACAGTGGTCATGCAAGGTCAGAGGCCCCGCGGGGCGCCCGGGCAGCCAGGCCGCGCGCCCAGGCGGCCCGAGGCAGCGCAGAGGCCTCCGGGCGGGCGCCTGGCGCCCCCATCGCGCATCCCAGGCACTCACCGCTCGAAACACGCGGCGCAGAGGCACCGCGAGCATCCTGCCGGCCTCACGCGCCTCCCTCCAGGGCCATTCCCGTGCGGGCCGGTGCTGGATCCCTTGCGATCGGCAGGTCTGATCCCTGAGCTGCACAGCCGTCGTGAGCCACGCCCCAGCATTTACCGCGAGACTTGCATTTCACGCCCCCTCTGTTTTGAGCGGCGCCTGGGCACAGGCGCCCCAGCAGCGCGATCGCAGCCCCAGGATGGGCGCCGCCAAGCCGCACCGGCTCCCACCTGCGTCCACCTGGCGCCCTCTGCTGCTGGGCACTCTGCTAGGCGTCGCCCTCACGCTGTACGGCCCGCGGCGAGCTCTCGACGGCGCCTGCGGTAAGCAGCAGGGGCTCGAATGAGGAGCCTCGCCGCCGCTATCGCCACCGCCGCCACCGCCGCTGCCGACACACTGCACTCCCCTGCTCACCCACTGCTCCATCCACTGCCCACCCGCTGCCCACCGGCTGCCACCCGCTGCCCATCCACTGCCCACCAGATGTCCATCCGCTGCCCACCCACTGCCCATCAGATGCCCATCCGCTGCCCACCCACTGCACTGCCCCTGCCCACCCACTGCACTGCCCCT
>VIYQ01002359.1:0-12253 GCA_009928355.1 Chlorella sp. CH2018 | reverse complement strand
GGGGGAGGGCAGTGGTTGGGGGAGGGAGGGCAGTGAGTGGAAGGGAGGGTCTGCTCGCCAGGCAGCATGACTTGCCTTGGTGACAGCTCAGGCTGGGTGCAGCCACCGCTTTCCTGACGCAGAATTCCGGCGACACCTCGCAGGTGTGATGCAGCTCAAGGCGGCTGTCCAACTGCATTGTTCCAAGGGTTCCCGCTTCTCTCTGCCCTCCTGCAGAGTTCTGGCTGCACCCAGCGGATGTGATGCGCTTCAAGGCGGAGGTGATGCACCACCTGCCCATCCTCATCTACGGCGACCGCACCAAGCTGACGGAGAGTGAGTGAAGTGGGAAGTGTTGGGGCAGGGAGGGTGACGAGCGCAGGTTTCGGTGCACGCTCCACGTGGTGCCGACCCTACGCGTGCATGCCTTGGTGCACACGCAGTTTGAAGGCCTGCCTCATTGTCTGCTTCACACACCCTCGATCCCTCGTCTGCAGGCTCCCCTGCAAAGCTTTCTATTCATTGCGGCGACCAACAACTGATCCAATTGTTCCCATGCAGGCGCCCCCTGGGAGGTGCAGTTCCTGCGGGACCAGCGCGGCGTGAGCGACAGCGCTGAGGTGTCTTCTGTCTACTATGACAACCCGGGTAGGGCAGGGGGGTGTCGTTGAAAGGGCTAGACAGCCGGTAAGACAGAGGCAGGCCGTGGGACCTGCAGGGACGGCTGGAAGGGCTGAACAGCGCCTGCGCTGCGTGGCATTCACGCACATGCAATGGTGTCTTGATTCCGCAAGCCTGCTGCCTCTCCCCACCCGTGCTGCAGCCACACTGCCCTCCTACCACACCCGCCTGCGCAAGGACGACATGGCCTCGGTGGTGCGCCTGCGCTGGTGAGAGGACAGGGGAGGCAGCAGATGGTAGCTCTGTTAGCCGCCTGACGCACTCGGGAGGGAGCAGATTGTAGGGTAGCTCTGGTTGGGCACTGGGAGGGAGAGATTGTAGGGTAGCTCTTGCGAGGCAGCAGAGGGCAGCGCACCGACACCGGCAGTGTCCACCAGGCTGCCATCACGGAGGGTGTGACTCACCCTTCAACCCCGCATTCCTTGTGCCGTGTGCAGGTACGGCGAGCGCAGCCCCTCGGGCGACCAGCCCATCTTTGTCGAGCGCAAGGTGCACCGCGACCGCTACACAGGGGAGCTCAGGTGAGGGGGGGGTGGTCGGTGGGTGAATGGAGGGTTTATTGAGCAGCAGCGAGGGTTTATGTAGCAGCGGGCGAGCGGCGCAGGTGGACCCTGGGATGCGACGGAACTTCTTGAAGCAGCGTTGCTCACCAGGCACCGCTCTGCTCTGCCCCGCAGCTACAAGGAGCGGGCGCCCATGGCGCAGCGGCACGTGGAGGCGTTCACTGGTGAGCGCCCGCCTGCATGGAAGCACCGTCTTCTGCCAGAAGGCTGTTGCTGTTCAACGGTTGCCCTGCTTTCACGGATCCTGGAAAGGTGCTGCAGGCATGCCGCTTAGCCTGGATGTGGTTGGGAGCGACAACATGCTGCCCTCAACCCTCTCTGCAGGTGGCGCACTGGTGCCTGAGATGCTGGAGCAGCGGCACGTGGAATTCCTGGCGGATGCGCAGCAGTTCCTGCTGCACGGGGGGCAGGTGGGTTGGAAGGGCTGGGTGGGTTCGGCGGGGGCACTGCGTGGTTGGTGCAGTGGGTGAAAGCATTCTGCCAGCCTTGCTGAAAGCATCTGCGCCATCACGTTGCACCCACCGCTGCCAAGCTTTCGTTCTCCCATGCCCACACATGGGCGGCAACATCCTCCATCTGCTCTCCCCGCAGGCGCCGCTGGTGCGCACAGTATACCGGCGTACCGCCTTCCAGGAGTCGTCCAACAACCAGGCTAGTGCTGAGAAGCGCTGCTGCTGCTGCTGCCAGCAGAGCTGAGAAGTGCTGCTGCTGTGGGTAGTTAGCCAGAGCGCTTGCACTGCTGCTGCTGCTGCCAGCTGTCGGTGCATGCATCTGTTGACATGGCTGCGTGCATGCCCCAGGCACTTTCGCGCATGCTGAGTTGATCGTTCCTACTTCATCACTGAAACGTGTTTTCCTTCCCCACCACAGGTCCGCATCTCCCTGGACAGCCAGCTGCACATGGTGAGGGAAGCAGGTGCACCATGCGCCCCGGGAGACTGGTGCAGGCAAGTTGCGAACCTGGAGGAGGGGTGGGGAAGGGTGCGCTGGCACGCATGGGCCGGGTGCGGTGGCGCATGTGGTCTGATGCGGCACAGCCACCACCCACAACCTGCCACGGCCCCACATGCTGAGCAGCAAGTTGCATGTCTGACGCCATGCCAGCCTCTGCCGCGGCTTCCACTCATTCGCGCTGGCGCAGTGACATGGGTGCCCCGCCACCCGAGTGCAACACAGAGTACTGCTCTGTTCAGCCTGCTCTTCTTCACACCCAGCCCCCCTCTCAACATCCCACTGCCAATGCAGGGACATGGGCGCCCCGCTGCCTGAGTGCGATGCCGTCTACTTCCCGTACGCGGTGGTGGAGATCAAGCTGCAGTCAGCGCCGCCCGCCTGGGTGCAGGGCCTGCTGCAGACTGGTGAGGAGGGCAGTTCAACGGTCATTGCCGAGCTCTACCAGGCTTGCATGCCAAGGCAGAGGCCTGGACGGTCGAATCCCTGTGAGCAGAGTGCTGAATGCCATTCCCTCCTTGCCCCGGCTGAAAACGTTGCAGGCATGCTGCTGCCGGTGCCGAAGTTTTCCAAGTTCCTGCACGGCACCGCCCTGCTGTTCCAGCCGCGCTGCGCCAATGTCCCGTACTGGTTCCTGCCCGGTGGGTGTGCAGCTGCAACTGCCCCAGGCTGTGCCCGTCGCCGTGGGAAGCACGCGAAGTGTCTGCTGCCGCGGCCCGGTGTTCGACATGGCGCGACTGGCGCCCTGCGCAGCAGACGCATGAACAGCAGCATCTGCTCGCACGAGCCATCATCTACCTCCACCTTTTCGCCTTGCGATGCAGACGAGCGCGACCCCTGCCTCATGACACCCGCCACTTGGGAAGAGATGGCAGACCCTGCAGATGAATACCTGCAGGCAAGCTGGCACCAGGGTACCGCGCCATTGACAGCTGCACGTGCTTGCATCAGGGTGGGAGGGTGCGTGCGCACCAAGCATGCATGCGATGGCTCTGGCCCAGCGACAGCAGACACACCTCAACTGCTGGCACTCAAGCCGGCAGCACCCAGCTTGCTTTCCTCCCTGCTTCCTACTTCTATGAACAGAAGGGAGCCTCGTGGCTGTTCCCCAAGACCCGTGGATTTGATGAGGGCGGCTTTGCTGCAGCGCCAGACGATGAGCCTGCAGCCGCTCCTGACCCTGATCCAGAGGCTGTGCCGTACCGCCCCGCCCCCCTGCGCTTCCTGCGCCGCAACAAGACGGCTCCCGTGCCGGGCGCCGGCAGCCTCAGCCCCAGCAGCAGCACTGGGGACTGCGGCGGAAGCGGCGCAGCAGGCGGCATTGGTGTGCCTGCAGTGAGCGGATGGGGGCACTTGATGGTGGCAGGCGGCGTGGGTGGCGCTGGCGCTGCTGTGCGGCAGCCACAGCAGGCACAGCAGGTTGCTCCGCAGCCGCTGGCATGCTTCACTGTGGCAGCAAGCGCAGTGCCGGCGGCGGCAGCGGGAGCAGCAGGACAGCAGCAGCAGCAGCAGCAGCAGCATGTGCACCGCAACATCACCTGGCCAGTGTACAACAACCCGCTGGCCTGCCTGCCCCCCTCCGAGACCAGCTGCGGTTCGCTGGCCATGAGGCCGCCCCAGCCGGCAGCAGTGGCAGTGGACCTTCCAGGCGTGGCAGCAGCTGCTGCCGCGGTGACAGTGGCAGCGGCAGGGGCGGCGCAGCAGGGGGCCCGGCCGCCCTCGCCGCCACACTCCCACACCTCCACCCCTCAGGACAGCGCACAGGACCTGGAGGCTGGCACAGCCGGCGGCCCAGACAAGAGCAGCGGCTCCCTGCCCAGCAAGGCCAGCACCAGCAAAGCAGGCGGCAGCAGCAAGGCGGGCGGCGGCACGACGGCAGCGGCGGCAGCCGCGCTGCCAGCTGGGCCTGTCTTTGGCGCGCTGCAGTACCGGCTGCCTGGGGCGCCGCCCACTGGTCCGGGTTCAGGAGACACCACACCGGAGCCGCGGGGTGAGTGCGCCTGCTGTGATGGATTGGGGTGGAAGTTCACAAAGCATAGCTCAGCTGCAGAGGCAGAGCTGGCCGGGCGTGCACCGGCCCCAGAGCTGTGTGTGCACCTCTGTTTGTCTTGGAGCAAGCTGTCTCTGCACGTGCCCCACTGCGCTGCGGGCTGGGCGCAGGCGCTGGTGCCACGCGGATTGGATCCAGCACCTGCTGGCCGGCTGCAGCAGCGCTGACATGCACCATCTCCCCTTGCGCTTTGTTGCAGGCCGCGCCAAGGCGCTGGTGCGCACGCGGGTGGAACCCAAGACTTTCTTTGCCAACGAGCGCACCTTCCTGCAGTGGCTGCAGATCAGGTGGGGCTGGGGGGTGGCTGCATGGGGCGGAATGGTTGAGGCGCTGCCTTGGCGAGCATGCCTCGGCTTTGATTGGCTGCACGATGACAGCACGTGCGGCCGGACTGCTTCGATCCTACCCTCACCTTCTTTGCATTTGCAGTGTGCTCACATTGATGAAAGCAGCTTCTGCGTAGTAACACCGCCATTTACACCTCCCCCTCTGCCCACAGTGTCCTGATCCTGATGACCGCCACCTCAATGCTCAGCGGTACCGGCCTGCTGAGCGGGCTGGCCGGCAGCGGCAGCCGCGCAGCGGGCTCCTGCGACACCACCGACAAGGCCTGCTTTGCGTCCAAGGTGGGGTGGCTGGTGGGCAGGCAGAGAGGGTGCAGCCGGGGGCGCGGGTGCACTTGCCAGCATGCCACCCTCTGAACAGCCCCACCGCCCCACCGCCCATGTACTGTTGGGGCGGACACCGGCCCTGGGGCGTGCCGCAGCACCCCCGCCGCATTCAATTCCATCTTGGGGCCCTAAAATAAGAGTTTTCAGGGCGGGGAGGGTCCCGGAGAGGGGGCGACACGCGCGCGGCGTGGTCGGCCGGGCCGAGGTGTGCGCCTGGGGCGCCGCTAGCTCCTGCAAAGCTTCCAAAGGTTCAAAAACGCTTTCCCTAATAGCAGCAGGGGCTCCCGCCGCTGCTGCCTGGGGCCGCCCGACGACGGCGGCAGCAGCGGCAGCCGCAGCACGGCAGCGGAAGCATGGTGTGCAGCCCCAGGCCAGCATTTGCTGGGCCTGCCGCCCTGCCCACGTCTTACTGGTACTATCTGCTTTCCAGCCTGCAAGTGGCGGCTTTTGTGGCGGGCCGCCTGGGGCACTAGCGGGTGCCCGCCGCTGCCGCCGCTGCCGCTGTCGGGAGGCAGCAACATAAGGCTGCTGGAGCAGCCAGTATCACCCGCTGCACACTCTGCCCGCCTGCATGCTGTGTGGTGACACCATTGGGTGCGCCGGGCAGCATGCCGGCACCAGAGCAGCGGGGAGCAGGGCCAACCGCAGGTGGGCGGCAGGCGCTGCCGCCGCCGCTCGGGGCGGGCACCCGGCGCCCGGCTGCTGGCACCTCAGCTGACCAGGCTGGCCATCCAGCCTTGCCCCAAAGTGTTGATGCACATCCATCAAGGTTTGTGCAGCCCCCTGACAGAGCTGGCACAGCCTCTGAGGGCCGGCGGACGCTGCCGTCCCGCCCCCGCCTGCGCTGTGTTCTGCTGGGCTCCAGGCGCGTCGGCTCCGCGCCGCGCTGCTGGAACAGCATAGGCGAATCACGTAGATCACTTTCGCTAGAGGAAAGCCGCTGCCGCGCCCCACAGCAAAAGACCGACTTTTCGGAGGCCGGCAACCGGCGGTTGCCCGCTATTCCCTCTGAGGGGATCGATGCTTTCGAGTGTGGGGAGGGAAATGCGCCAATCGCAAGGGAGATTGGTGCAGGTTTGAGGTCAGGAGGCAATAGTGCGCGCTGCCGTCCGCCGCCGCCCCACCGACATTTCGATGTGCGCCCCGCGTCCCTCTCACGCCCACCGCACCGCAGCTGTCGGGAGCCATCATTGCGCCCGTCGGGTTGCTCTTCCTTATTTATGCGCTCTACCAGTACCGCCTGCGCACGTACCAGATCCTGCGGCGCGAGACCGCCCGCTACGGTGGGTGGCTGGGCTGGGCTGGGCGGCTGCCGCTGCCGACACTGTTGCGGGGGCTGCTGCCACTGCCACTCCGCAGGCAGCAGCGCCATCGCCGAGTGCATGCACCTGCAGCAGGGCAGGTTTATTTGGCCGCTGTCCCACTGCTGTCCTCACGCCCCTCTTCTGCCGCCCGCCCTCCGTGCCCCGCAGACGACCAGCGCGGCACCACGGTGCTCACAGTCATCCTGGCTGCAGTCTTCATCCTGGCATACGTCTTGTCCATGATCTTCCTATTCTGATCTAGGGACCTGGCAGCAGCAGCGCAGCAGCAGCAGCAGGCGGTGCGCACGCTGCTCGACAGCAGGGCTTGCCCTGCTTTCCCACGCCCGTTTTTCCTCGCCCCCTGCCACATCCCAACCCCCTTGCACATCTCTCAACCTAAAACACAAAAATGATTCGTCCTCTCTGGGTTCCCTCCTGTATTCGAGATTTTAGGCAGCCCCTCCCCGTCTTGCGCACCCTGCCCTGCACAGCAAGATCCCCCTGCTCCCATTTGCTCCGCCCGCTCTTTGCCACGCTGCACCCCACCCCACATGCAAAGGAATGCATCCTGCCCTGCCCATGTGCGCCCTGCATGGCGCCCCTCAGCACTTGGATTCGTTTTCTGTCACACTCCCCGATTCAATCGAAACATCACCCCCTGTCAGCCACCGCGTGCCGGCACGTGCTTCGCTCACGCCATTCTCGCCTGTTCTCCCTGCTGTTCACAGCCGCTGCCTGCCCTGCCAGCAGAGCCTTGGGGCGCACCACAATTGTAAGCTGGACTACATGCAAACGGTACTCGGATGAGGTATGCTGTGTGCAACTGGGGGTAGGTTTCAGGGGGCCAGGAGCAGAATGGGGTTGACAGGGCGGTGGCAGGGGCGGCCATCGCCAGGTGGCGCCGCCGCCAGGGCGGTAGCCCTCAGGCCGCGTGGCGCCGGTTGCTGCTAACACTCAGCCTGACATGCCCGAATTGAGCGCGGTAGCCATGAACCGCCCAGGCATTCAAGCAAGGGTTGCGGCACAGGCGGCGCGAGCCCCCGGCGGCCGATGGCTGGGCAGCAGGCAGGCAGCGGCTAGAGGGCGATCACTGCAGGCGCGCGCTGATTCTGCCGGAAGGATGTGGGTGGCGGCGGCGGCAGCGGCGGCAGGAGCGGTGCTGTCCCCGCCACTTGCGCACCTCTGCTTGCTGCGGCCTGCACAGCACTGCAGCCCTAATATAGCCCTTGATCACAATGAATGCAGCTGGAGGTTGTAGCATTCGTGCCGCGAAAACACAAGGAGGGCGCCCGTGCGCCGCCAGGGCCTGACGGACGAACGGAGAAGCAACGCATGCTCGCAGGTGGGCCTGGGGTTGGGTGCATGTTGTTGTGAATGATGCCGGCGCAGCATCCAGACCCACAATTGCCCACGAGTCCAGCCTGCCGACCCTCAGCGCTGTTGGTGGGGCCTCCAGCACGCTGCCCATGCCGCACGTGTCCCGCTCCTTGCAAACTGCTTTCGGCAGCTCCCAGGGCGCGTAGCTTCAGGTCGCTTGCTGCGCTGGTGCTGGCCCTCCCATTCCAGGGCAGTCGTACAGCCCCTTTGACCCCGAGCTAGTGGATGCGCGCATCAACGCCCGCAGGCAGGCTTCAGCTGCTTGCTGCACATTCCAAACCCGCATTGCATCCCCGGACACCTACCGGGCCCTGCTCCCCCTTGGGGCTGCCGCTCAGCCTCCAGGCTGCTGTCCAGCGCACGTTGCTGTGTGCCTGCTGCCAAGCAGATCTTGCAGCTGTTTGTGACAAATTGTGTCCTGTTTGTGCAGGCTGCTGCGCAAGCTGAACTACGAGCTAGACTATGCAGACGTCAAGGTGGGCTGCATTTCAATGGCATCTACCGATGAAGTGACCGACTTTGCCTGCTGCACTGTGCATGTGCTGCATGAGCGGTGCCGAGGACTGAGCTAGCTGACCAGAGCGATGTGTTGCGCGTGAGCTTGTCACCCGCGCAAGCGCATGAAACCATGCAGGGCCGGGAGGAGGTGCTGCAGCAGCTGCTTGGGGCCGCCAACTGGCGCTGCCCGCCCTGGATTGACTCGCCTTTCCACTGCAACTACGGCTTCAACATCACGGGTGGGCGTTGGCTATGCGTCTTTGACGGGGGTCCTTGGCGTGTGTCTCTGCAGAGCTGCTCTTACAATAGGTTGCAATAGGGCACATGCTGCACGTGCACCGCAGCCTCCGGACTGCGGTGATGGTGATATGCTGGGTGTGGCACAATTCCTTTCCACCAGGAGCGTGCCGGCGGTGCTCACTGCCTCCCTCACCCTCCACCCTCCACTCTTTGCCCTGCGCAGTGGGCAAGCACACGTACCTCAATATGGGCGTGACCATCCTGGACGACAGCCAAGTGACCATTGGGGACCGAGTGCTGATGGGGCCAAACGTCAAGGTGGGCAGCAGGGCAGGGCAGGGCAGGGCAGGGCAGGCGCAAGAAGCATGCAAGGGTGCAGCTTGGCGGGAGCGTTTGGTGGGGCTCTGCCACCACGCATGCCGTGGTTCTGCCCCGATGTGTTGGGGCACCCTGGCGCCAACCCAAAATTGCATGAATGATAACCGGGCCTGCTTTTTGCTTGGCCCCATAAATCACAGATCTACGCGGTGGGGCATCCAGTGGACCCAGAGGAGAGGAAGAAGGGCACGAGCGGCAGCCTGATTGTCAAGCCCGTGCGGGTGAGCCGCTCTTCCTGGCATCTGGTATCAGCACACTCGGTTGGGGGGTTTCCCAGTGGGGACGCAAGCGGAGCCTCCATTCTGCGCACCATGCCAGCGGCAGCTTGCAAGGCTTTGACCGCTCCACAACAATGTGTGGCATGCCCTTCGGATCCGCCGCATTGTCATGGCTGCACCGCTTTGCAGTCACCCCTCACGCGCACCTCGAACAGCATGCCCCTTTATGTCGGGAGTCCCCACCGCCTGCTTTGCATGCACCCCCAAACTGCTGCAGATAGGCAACGACGTGTGGCTGGGAGGTGAGCCGGCAACTGCTGCATCTCGTTCATCTTGCAGCTGGCGGTTGAAAGCAGCAGCATGCCTCAGTTGCGTACACACACAGCTTTTGTCCTTGTGCGCAACTGCCGCCTTCCTGTCTCGGCGCACTGGCTGGCCAGCTGTTCAAGGTCAGCAACTACCCAGCCACACCTTGTGCTTGCACCGGCACCGCAGGGGGCTGCATCGTGCTGCCGGGAGTAACGATAGGGGAGGGGGCCACCGTGGCGGGCGGCGCTGTTGTCACAAAGGATGTGGCACCTTTCACGGTGGTGAGTGTGGACCGAGTAGTAAAAGTCTTCAACAAGCAGGCTGCGTGCTTCTATCTGAGGCGGACGCCAGTCGCTGCTTTCCATTGTGTAAGGGAGTGTGCTATGCCTGCGGCTGCCGTACCACGTTGCACCAGCACTCCCAGCAGGTACACGATTGCTAATGTCGGTGGCATGCTGTTCCCAAGAGCTGCTGCAGGTTGGCGGCAACCCAGCTAAGGTCCTCAAACACCTGCGGCCGGGAGAGGACCGGGGCAGTCCGCCCATCTGACCCGGCGCAGGCGGCCCGGACAGCTTGTTGTTGTTGCATGCTGGAAGGGGTTTTGCAGCTTGTAAACAACGTGCAGCTTGTGGTCAGGCGCTGTGCTGCTCGATGCGGGGCGCAGTGCAGTGGGGGACGGCACCTTGTGGGCGGCCGGGCACCCATGGCGGCGGCGGCACCTCACCTGGTCAACGGCCCGCAGGCCCTGCGATGGATCCTGTGCTGCTGCGATGTCGCCGGTTCACCCGCAATGCAGTGTCGAGGGCAGGCCTTGGGCTGGGGCGGCATCGGCACCACCTCGGCACGGAACCCTCATGGGCCGAAAGCGGGGCCTCCCGCCGGCCAGCCCGTCATCGATCGCACCCTGCTGCGCCTTTTGACGGCTCCAGATCGCGCGCCGGCAGCTGGGCCACGCCTATGACGGCCGCTGCTTGACAGCGGGGCGGGCCTCCCTCCCCTGCCGACCCCCAGCATCGCGCCGGGCAGTGCATGCGCCCGGCGCTGGGCCGCCCGCAGCACACGGTCACCCAACACTCCTTCCTCTGCTGGGCAGCCAGGGCAGCAGGCGGCGGGGGGCAGGCGGGAGGCGGGGGCCAGGGCTTCGGCCCTCGGCCAGGAGCCAGGCGGCGGGGAGGCGGGCACCAGCGGCACCAGGCCGGCGGCAGCGCTCGCGGCCCGGCGGCAGCGGCGGCGGGGCACAACCCGCAGCCCACGCTTGAGGAGGTGGAGGACAGCGGCTGGGAGGGCGCGCAGCAGGTGCAGGCGCAGGCGCAGGAAGCCGAACCGGAGCAGCCAGCCCCTGAGGCAGACGGCGGCGGCGGCGGCGACGGCACGATGCACGGGCAGCCGCCCTACAAGGCAGGGCTGCCCAGCAGCCGCAGCGACACCATGCTCCTCCAAACCGAGGAGCAGCAGCGCTACGGCCTGCTGGGCAGCGGCATGGGGGCGCCAGGGCCGGGACTAGCGCGCAACGCGGTGGGGCAGCACAGCATGCCGGCGGTGGGTGCGGCAGCGGCGGCAGGGGGCGCGCCCCCAGTCGCCAGCAAGGCCAGCAGCAACAGCATCCCAGTCTATGTCATGCTGCCCCTAGACACGGTGTGTGGGTGCTGGTTGATGGGCTGCCTGGCTGGCTGTGGCTGCTGCAAGCTGGTTGGCCATCGTTGGGACTGCGCAGGAGCACGCAGCTGCCGTAGTGTTTGCACCGCAGGCTTCCTGATGGTGGGATCACAGCCAGCACACATCCCACTGCCTCACTGCAGGTCAATGCGGATGGTGTGTTCCGCTACGCCTCTTCCAAGTGGTTCAGCGCGGCGCTGCAGCGCCTGGCGGCCACCGGCATTCGCGGCGTGGCAGTGGACGTCTGGGTGAGCTTGGCTGCTTCCTCTGTTTCGCCTCTCGAGGCGGCGGAGTCCTTGCTGTGGCCGACTGCCTGCAATGCGCAAGTGGCATGACGTGCCGGTCAGTGTGTTGCTGCCACTGTGCCTCTGGCTTGCCCCAGCCACCGCACATTCTGCCGCCTGCGTGCTTACACATCTGCTGCCTGCCGCCCATGCCGCCCGCAGTGGGGCGCTGTGGAGCGCCGGCCTCGGCGGTACGACTGGGCGGGCTATCGCCAGCTGTTTGCGCTGGTGCGCGCCCTGGGGCTCAAGCTGCAGGTGAGTTGCCCAGGCAGGAGCGTTGCCTGTGCCTGTGGGGCTGCTGGTTTGGCGTGCGCCTGCTGCTGGCCCTGATGCGTGATCTGGGCCCCGAGCTGCAGCTGTGTTGAAGTGCTCTGGAGTCTGGCTGCGCTGCCGCTTGCCAGATCGCCGCTTGTTGCCACTGGCGAGCGAGACTGCGGCGGCGGCTGAGATGCACTGCTGTGGACACTGCTCACCCAGTGCGGCTGCGGCTGCCGACTGGTCTGAACCTGCTGCTGCATGGCACACCCATTCCTCCATTTGCCTCCAGGTGGTGATGAGCTTCCATGCGTGCGGAGGCAATGTGGGTGACAACGCTCAGATCCCGCTGCCGCAGTGGGTGCTGCAGGTGCGCGGGGTGACGGATGGATTGCACAGCCCGCTTGCGCTGCGGCTGCACCGGCGGGGCCGCTGGCCGCCAGTGGCAGGGATGTGTGGCCTGCTGCTGCTGCTGCTGCTGCTTCAACCGATGTGCCGCTGTCTTCAGCGCCGCAGCTGCCTGCACTGCGGCTATCCTTAGAGTGCGCTCTTTCTTCCTTGCAACTAATTGCAGGTGGGGGAGAGCGACCCGACTTTCTCCTCACCGTCCAGCAGCTCCTTTCAGCCTCCAGCCCGCCCACCCTGCCAACCCACCCTACCTGCATGCCTCCTCCCTCCCTCTCGCAGGTGGGGGAGAGCGACCCCGACATCTTCTTCACGGACCGCCCCCGGGACGTGTTCCCCGGCCAGCGCAACCGCGAGTGCATCTCCTTCTTTGCGGACGAGGAGCCGGGGCTGCTGCGGGGGCGCTCCCCCATGCAGTGCTATGTGGAGTTCAT
>VIYQ01002358.1:0-21410 GCA_009928355.1 Chlorella sp. CH2018 | reverse complement strand
GGGGCAGGGCGACGGCGGTTGGTGGCAGCCTGGCATTGGCTGTGTTGCGGGCAGCGTCGGCTGTTCTGCGCCTGGACAATGTCCTGGGCCTTCCCCTGCTGCAGCGACAGCAGCGTCAGGACGTTGTGTGCCTTCTGCGCCATGCTTCAGGTCGCCGGCCGCACTCAGGAGCCTGAACGTGTTGGTCTGCTCCCCGCTTCACACCTTGCTGCGCTCCACCACCTTGCTGCGCAGCGCTGGGACCGCGGCAATCAGGAGTTCCGGGACATGGTGGGTGGGGCAGGCGTGTGTGTGTGGCTGAAGAGCAGGGTATGCGGGTGTGTGGCTGATGGGCAGGGCAGCCGCCTGTGTGGCCGATGGGCGGGGCAGCCGCCTGTGTGGCTGATGGGCGGGGCAGGTCCTCGTTGTCCGAATTGTGTAGCTGCCATGTGCAAGCACTGCGTGCGGTGGACACAATCACACTCGCCACTGCCTGCCCACGCCATGGGGCTGCCACTCAGCCGCCTCACCTTTGTGACTTGTCGAGTGCACCGCTTGCAGGCGGGCAACCTGAACGACGCTGGTTCAGCGCTGGCCATGGAGCTGCTCCCCGGCAAGCCGGACGCCTGCAGGGAGCTGCTGTGGTGGCTGGTGCGTGGGCTGGGAGAGCTGCGGTGCCTGTGGTCAGGGCGCTGGAGGGTGCAGTCACTTGCCGTGCTGGGCAGCAGGTCTGTCGGGTGGAAGGCCCTTCCACACCGGGTGTGCCGCATTGTTGCCGCTCGGCTGCCACACCACGTCTGAGTGTCCCCCACCTGCTGCACCACGTCTGAGTGTCCCGCTCTCCAAAGCTGCCCACCGCTAGCTTGTGCATGTGCCCCCCGCAGGCCACGATTGCAGAGGCGGTCAAGCTGGCGGTTCGGGACGCCAAGGAGGAAGGCGTGGCAGAGGTGGCCAGCCTGCTGCCGCCCCGCCAGGCAGAGGCGCTTGAGCGGCCGGGCCTGTCGCCGCAGCAACGCATCTGGCATGTGGTGCACACCTTCAAGCAGCGATGCCAGCTGCTGGACAGGTGGGAGGTTCGGCGCCCATGCGCTGCAACCATTGATGCTGCTTGGGGCAGCTGGACTGCACAAGCTTTCACCGCCAGGGTGCAACATTTGCTGCGCGCCTCTGGGGCATGCAGCATCCCGCCTCGCTGCGTACCAGCAGTGTGCCCCGCTTGACCAACTCTGGCGTGTGTCTCCTCACATGTGCCACCTGCAGCAAGGCAGCCGACCGCTCGCTGGGATACTGCTCGTACAACATCGGCGGCATTTTGCGCATCTACAATACACCCATGCGTGAGTGGGGCGAGCTGCGTTGCCGGAGGCTGCCAAAACTGTGCAGATGTGCAGCGGCGCAGCTGTGTGCTGCACCTGCGCGCAGCACCCGCCCATGTGCACCGCAGGAGAGCTGCACAGCGTCCATGCGCAATGCGCAGTGCCCTGGTTTGCTGGCGGGCAGGGCCCAGCTGCGCTTGCAGCCATGGGCGCTGCTCGCAGGCAGCCTTCGACGCCGCTGTTCCCAGGGGTCTGCCTGCCTGCCTGCTCCTTTATCTATCACAGCCCTCTCCCTCTCCCTCCCTGCTGCAGCCTTCGCATACATTGCGCACCTGCGTTTGTTCCTCTTCCTGTGGATGGCGTGCCTGCCGTGGTACTTTGTGAGCCAGTTTGCTTTCAAGACGTTTGCCTGGTGCGGTGTGATCGGGTAAGTGGCCAAACCGGGGCACTATGCATTGCTGTACCAAACTGCCCACCATCTTTACACAGCGCATGCGCCTGCCCAGGGGCTGGTTTGCCTACCCTGCTGCGGCGCCCCTCTCCTGTCATGGGCAGCATGCACCGCCGCCGGCAGCCGCGCCTCTGGCTGCTGTCGCGGCGGCATATGCTGCTGTGCATTGCTGTTAGCCTGCCACGTTGTTAACCGTGTTTGGGCCATGCCTATGCTGTAGGTACGCTGTGCTGGGAGTCGAGGAGGTGGCAACTGAGGTGGAGCAGGTGCGTGAGGCAGACAACCTTGCCAATCGTCACACTTGCAAGACTTTGAAGAAACTTGGAGTCCACCCCTGCTCAGCTACGGGGCCGAAACATGGCGATCTGTAGGCCAAGACCTGGCAGCACTGGGCTATAGCCTCACATGAGCAGCCGCGCTCTGCCCCGCCGCTCGCTGCCCGCAGCCGTTTGGCACCCAGTTCAACGACCTGCCGCTGGACGCCATCACCTCGGGGCTGATGGATAACTTGGAGCTGTACCTCAGGCGAGGGGTTGTGAGTGGGGCTGCAGCAGCTGAACGAGCGGCAGCTTGCTGCTGCTGAATGGCTTGGGCTCGAGCTGGAGGGCGGCTTGTGCAGCGCACCCCATGCGTCGCTGGATACCCAGCTGCCTGGCCATCCTTCCCGCCTGCCAGCCTGCAGCTGGTCTCAAAGCGTGCCTGCCTCCCCCACACTCCACCGTGCAGCTACGTGCATGCTGCAGAGGCCGGCAGCCATGCCAGCGTTGAGGAGGGGGAGAAGGGCGAAGGCACCGACGGCCTGGACAAGACGGGGAGCGAGGCGGTTTGAGGAGCGTGCTGCTGTTGTGCTGTAGCGTGGGCTGGCAGCAGACGTGTCGCGGTGTGGCATTTGAGGCGCTGTTCCTGGAACAGCATGGAGAATGCTGGCGGATTGCAGCGGCTGCATCGGCGGCGGCGGCGGCAGGCGCTTGGGGAGAGGAGGAGCCGGCGACCGCCTGCCAGGCAGATGCTGCCACTGGTGCGTGCTGTTGTCCACTGTATCCAGCAATGCTGTCGCAACAGTCTGTGTGTGAACAAGATGGCCGCTGCCTGGCAGTGCTGCCAAGACGGAATGTCGGCGTGATGCGGCCAGCGCGCTGAGCGGCCGCTGGCCCGTTGCTCAGCAACTTGCCGACCTAGGGGCTTCAGGGGGCCGAGAAGCCTATCCTCACACTATTCACCGTCATGGGCGACCCGGCAGAGCTGTGGCGCTCGGCTACGGCCTCTTGCGCGCGGTTCGCCGCCTCCCTGTCCTCGGGCGAACAGATCGATGCTGCAAATGTTGAGCAGTTGCGCGAGGCGCTGGATAAACTGAACAGGGTGCCGGGCAGCGCGCCCACGGCCGACTTCCTCAGGTGAGCGCCCCGCCCAGGGGCTCGCAGGCTGCGGCGGCGTCGTAGCGGGACAGCCGAGAGACAGCGTATGTCGACAAGCAGTACTTTTGGCTGTTCGCAGGGAGGCGTCCGCCGCCGCCACTGCGGCGGCTTCGCTCGCCGCGAGCGCCAAGTCGGCACCGCTGCCGGCCGACGAGAACCAGCTGCTGCAGTGAGTGGCGTGTGAGCCTTTGTGCTGCGAGTAGGCATTGATCGTGCCCCGGCATCCTGGCCATTCGCCTACCAGACAATGTTGATGTTGGTGCCCACTTTTTGCAGGCTATGGGGGTGCTGGTCCACCACAGGCTCGGCAGTGCTTGCACTCCAGCGGTCTGTCGTTGGTGGCTGCCTGCGCCTGCTGCCAGTGCGGCAGGCGTACAGCCTCAGCAGCGCACTGCTGATGTTCACAGACGGCCTGCCCACCCTGCTGCTGGCTCTGCATCAGCAGTGGGCTGCGGCGCCAGCACAGCGGCCAGCCTGGCTGGCGGTGATGTGCAGACTGGCAAACTTTGCCTGCGGCGGACTGGAGAGCGTGCTATTCATAGTATCCCACGGGCTTGCTCGCGAGGGGGCAGGGGCAGGGGAGACTGTGCCGGACGTTGCCACAGCATCGGCGGTGGCGCGTCTGCTGCGCGGCACCACTGCACGGCCAGCCCTGGTGTTGGCTGCTCTGGGTGCTCTGGCGCATGTTGTGGAGCTTTGCACAGCTGTGGGATTGGGCGCCCCAGAAGCAGAAGCAGGTGGGTGGATGTGCGTGCCCCATCTCAGCCTGCTGGGGCATGTATTGTGTTGGCTGGCTGCTCTCTGTCTGACCCACCCGACCAGACCTTCAGCTCCCTGCCGCCGCCGCCACTGCTGCTGCTGCTGCTGCTTCTAATTGCTGCCCTGCCGTCCGCTTGGGGTATTGCAGACGATGCCGTTGCCAAGTGGCTGATACCGGCTAACACGATTGTTACCATCATGACATTCGAACCGGAGCGAGAGCGCATGCTGCGCATGCCTTGCTTGCAGCGATGTGCCGCTCGCTTGGCCGCAGGTGAGTGGTTACGCTGCCGCAAGTGCAAGGGCCACAGCATGTGCATGCAGACGCCCACGTGGAGCTCCCCGGCTCGGTCTGCCAATCTTGCATGGGCCGCCTGCGGGGCACACTCCCTTGCCGTGGGCAGAGCCTGCTGCCGCCGTCAAACCACCAACACAACCTGTGGTCTGGTGTCTTGCAGGTTGTGCAGAGCGCTGCCTGCTGCAAGTCCACCAGGACGAAGCCATGGCCACCAGGCAGGAGCACGCCACAAACGTGCTGTTCAGCCCCTGCGTGCTGCCCCACAGCTGCCTCTTGTTGGGCGTGCTAGGGGTGGGCGACATTGGCCAGCTGGTTCCCTCTGTGCAGCGGCGCCTGGAGGCAGCGCTGGCTGATGGGACAGCTTTTGATTCAGTGGACGCTGCACTGCATGCGCTACGGATGGCAGCATTTGCGGCGGAAGCCATGCAACATGTAGGGCTGGCAGCTGGTGTGGAGCCTGACCCTCTGCCACAGCCGCCGGCAGCACGGGCACTTCTGGAACAGGCACGCCTGCCTGCGCTGCAGCAGCTGAGCAGCGCGGCGCGGGCGCAGGTGCAGGCGCAGCTGCTGCTGACGGCGATGCAGCTGGTGCCAGCTGTGGTGGGAGTTGCCGACGCGCTGCTGCAGCACGGCATGCTCCAAGCTGGCCCACAGTGCAGCTCGCTTCACTCAAGGAAAGTGCTGCTCCTGGGCTCGTTCCTGATGTGGCTGGGCCGCTCGGCTGCTGCCACAGCCCAGGCGTTCAGCCCCCAAGCACCCATCGGCGATGCGATTGCCAGCATTGCACGCACGTGGCTGCTGGTGCAGACGCGGCTGCTGCAGCTGCATGCTGCGTACCCGTCCGCCACCGGCAGCAGCGGCAGCAGCGGCAGTAGCAGCGGCGGCGGCGGCGGCGGCGGCGGCAACGGCAGCAGCCAGAGCAGCAGCAGCAGCAGCCACTTGGCTGGTTTGCAGTCATTGCTGTCAGGCCTTAGCCAGTGCAGCCGAGGCCTGACCGAGCTGAACGGCCAGCTGCAGTTAGCTGCCCGCGCAGCGGTGCTTGCTGAGAGTAGCGCAGCAGCTGGCAGCGGTGCAGGTGCAGCTGGGCAGCACCCGCTGCTGCCCACAATGCGGCAGCTGGTCACAACCGCCAGCATCACAGCCCACCTGGCAGCCGGCTTGCCGCAGTTTGCTACTGATGCAGCTGCGCAGCAGGTCAAGTGGAACCTGCTGGCCTGTTCGCCGGGGGAGCCACCAGTTGTGCGGGGCGCAGATCTGATTGGGTCGGCAATGACGGGCCTGCAGACGTGCCTGAAGGGCCCGTGGAGCCTGCCGGAGGATGCTGATGGCCGGCCCGCAGCAGCAGCACTGGACGTGGGCTGGTGAGCGGCTGGCAGCAGGCATGTTGCGAGATGTTTCACACACAGCAATGCAGTTGGCTGGCTGGCTGGTATGTTGCAGCACATGCCTGCCTGCTCCCCAGCCCGGCAGATGGCATACAATCCAGCAGCCTGACCTGCACCGGTGGTGCCCCTCCTGCTGCCCACCTGTGTCCCCATGCAGGCAGCTCGCCCCAGTGCTTCTGGAGGCGGCGGCTGCTGGAGCGGCTCTGGTTGGTGCCATGGAGTCTCTTCCCGAGGTTGCAGCAGCCAAGTCCAGCGGCCAGCCTGCGCCCGTCAGGCTTGGCAGGCCCCTGTACTCCCTGGCCGCATCCATGCCGATGATCATCAGCCTTGCCCACGAGTGCGGCCAAGCAGCAGCTGGCGCGGAGGCAGAGCGTGTGCTGGGCCGCACGCTGCGCCTGCTGGCGGTGAGGGGTGGGCAGATGGCAGGGGCTGTCGCTGGTGGGGCGAGGATTGTTGAAGGGCAGCAGGGGAGGGAGCCAAGGCCGGCAGCCTGCCTGGAGCGCTTTGCAGCGGCCCATCTTCCTCCTTAGTTGGTTGCGTCTGCTTGCTGAATGAAAGCCCAGCCAACATCTGTCTCTGGTTGCAGGAGCTTCCCGGCGAGACGCAGCAGCTTGTGGCCAGCTGGAGCTTGGTGCTCAGCGTTCGCCCGTGAGTGGCGGCTTGCAAGCCGCGGTTGTGGGCAGCAGTTAGCAGTGTCTTGTGACCAAGGCATGCGCTATTGCTTCGTGGATGCAAGGCGTCCTGCACGTGCTGCTGCCGCCACACGCACTCATGTCCAGACTCCCTGGCCTGCGCTGCGCAGCACAACCGGGTGCGAGCTTGTGGCAAGCGGAGCGCTGGATGCAGCACTGGACTGGGCCGCTCGGCGTGAGGCCCAAGCTGCCCATCTGTTGGTGAGGGCTCAGCCGCCACTTGCTTCCCATTCACATTTTGTTGGCTTGCAGGCTGGAGGAGGTACCTGCACTGCATCTGCGATCGCGTGCAGCGAGCGCTGCCTGCTAATTGATGCATGCGTGGCAGCTGGCAACGCACGTCGAGTGTCACCCGGCACCAGCCCTTCCCATGCTGTTGCCTCCGCAGACCAGCGATGTTGTGCCTGGCGTTAACAATGCACTGGTGGAGGCGGTGATTGTGCTGGCGCCACTGCCCGAGCAGCCCAGCCCAGCGCCCAGCGCGGCTGCCCTGCTGGCGGCGGCGCTGGAGCACGTGCAGCAGCAGCTGGGCGTGAGCGGCGACGCCGCGCGCGCTGCGGCATGGGCAGTGGCGTGCAACGCGGCCGGCCGCAGCTCTGTGCCCGCAGCGCAGCGGCGGGCGCTGACTGCTCAGCTGACTCGACAGGGCGGGCTGGGCTGGGCAGCTGGGGACCCTGTTCGATTGCGGGCCATGGCAGCCGCTCTGCTGGCCCAGCTCAAGCCGTTGGCGGTGCAGCACGTTGCGCCAGGTTCCGCAGTGGCACAGCAGTTGGCGCTGGAGCGATGCTACGCCCTGGGGCAGCGCCGCTGCGCGCACCTGGGCTGCACCAACGTACCGCTGCTGCTGGGTGCTGGCGCTGGCGGCAGCGGGCAGGCAGTCAGGTCACGAAAGTGTACTGGCTGCCGCTCTGTGCGCTTCTGTGGCGAGGCGTGCAGCCGCGCCGACTGGCGGGTGCACAAGCAGGCGTGCCGGCAGCTTGCGGCGGCTTAGGCGGCGGCGGCAGCAGCAGCGGTAGGAGAGGAGGGGCAGGCATGAGGTGCCTGTTCTCCGGTGGCTGAGGGGACGTGTGATGTGCTGGAAACAAACGCAAGCTGGGTGCGCCCGGATCCTCTTGTGTGGTCGACGTTGTGTAACAGATGCCCAGCGCGCGGTTATTTTGCAGTGATTGAATCAAGTACGTTGTGCAAAGCTTACGCTGCACAAAGAAGGGGCCCTGGTGATGGTGAGGCATGGGGTCGCTCAGGTGCTTAATCTCTGCACTTGTGCGGCGTGCAGCGCTGCAGCGTACTCGTACAGCCGCTCGTCCAGCCGGTTCCGCTGCCGCAGCAGCTGCAGCAGGGCTGGCTGGCCGGCCAGCTCAGTCTCGGCATCGCTGCCGTGCCGCGACCCCGCTCGCTGCCCCTCCCAATCCACGTGCCGCCACCCAAACAGCCGCCGCATCAGTGCCATGCTGCCGGCCGGCTGCTCCAGCAGCAGCACGGCAGCAAAGGCATGCAGCCGCTTCTGGGCGGCCAGCAGGTCGGCATCTGTGAGCGGGCGCCGCCGCCAGTCGTACAGCGCTGACCGCCCCAGAAGCTCCCGGACCTGCATGTAACATGCACAGCAGTTGCGGCGAGCTGAAGTGGGCCAGTCAGGCGGCTGTCTTCAGGCGGCTGTCCAGGCGTGTGTGCAGGGCAGGAGAGGCAGGGTGTGCGGGCGCGGCAGCATGTCTCTGGTACCGAAGGCTGATGAAGTGGTGGGCACCGAAAATTCATGACAAGATACCCGACGGTAGCAGCGCAGGCGGACAGCATGGGTGCAGCAGTGGGGCAGCACCGCACACACTTTGCCCCTGGTCCCTTGCCTGCCAGTTGTCTGGGTAGCGGTGCAGCCACTGCTCCAGTGTGGCGTTGGGCGGGGCGCTGTAGGCATGGCACTCAGCTGCGCGCATTGGGAAGGGCAGCGGCGGCGGCATGTGCACACGACTGGCCGGCTATATAGCATCGGCAGCAGAGATGCACGGCAGATGCAGCTGTGAGCCTTGGGCGCCGCCTGTCGAAGCCGCTCAAGCAGCCCTCCAGTGTGGGGTCATGCCGCCAAAACAGCCCACTGACCTGGCGCGTGTGGCATTGCTTCTAACATGAACCGCCACCAGTGGTAGCTGGACAGCGTGCGATCCAGCGGCCGGCGCAGCATGGTGACCATCGCCAGGCGGGGGTTGTCCAGTGGCAGGGCCTCGGGCAGTGGCCCCTCTGAAGCAACGAATGTGAGGGGCGCATAGTGCTGCGGCAGCGCCCGCAGCTGCGGCGGGGTCAGGAAGCCCAGCCAGCAGGCGCCGCCCAGCCACAATGCACTCAGCCGGCGGCCGGCGGGGTTGGCGGAGCCACTGCTGCTGCTGCTGAGCCTCCCGCTGCCGCTGGTTGCAGCATGCGGCACGTCAGCAGCTGTCCCTTGTGCATCCGGTGTTGCTGCTGCCGCTGCCGTTTCACCCGCCGCTGCCATCAGTGCTGCGCCGCCACCGCCTCCCCCACCTTCAGGGCCCAGCCCCCACTGGGCTTGCAGCAGAGCGCGAGTGGCGGCAGCGCTGGCCCCCACTGCCGGGTGCGGCCCCAGAAAGGCTTCGAAAGGCACACAGTTGGTGTCCCAGTCTGAGCGGAAGGGCAGCTGGGGCGACTCTGCTGCCATGTTCAGATGGGCCAGCTTGCAGAGAGTGGATCCTCCAGCCTGCAGGGGGCACAACAATAAAGTGGGAAACACCTTGAGTGAGCTGCCCAGCTGCAGTTGGCAGCTCTCAGGCTTCGCAGACCAAGCTAAACGCTGTTCACGCACTGCCGGCATTCGTGTTAAGCATGGAGGAAGGCCTTCACCTTGTGCACATGCTTGAAGAGCAGGGTGCCGTTGCCCGCCCGCACTGCCGCCGCTGCTGCCCCCTGCACCGCCTCTGCTTGCCGGGAGCACTCAGCAGAGGTGAGGCCCCCCCACCCGCTGGCTTGCTGATCCTGAGGCAGGCACCAGTCATTCAGCAGACCTGCGACGGGCTGTTCATGGGCAGTTGCACTGCTGCCGCCGCCACCTCCTGGCATGCCACCAGCTGCACCTGGCGCACTGCTGCTGCCTCCTGCCGGCTGCTTTCCCAGGGCAGCGGCGCAGGCCGCTGCATCCAGGTGCACATAGTGCGGAGTGTTTTCCAGGGCGGTGCACAGCTCCTGCCAAGGCGTGGGGCAGGGTGGGAGCAGTGAGGGTGCCACTGGCATGCGTGCTGCGGATGGCAGACTTTGGAACACAATGTACAGCAGAGCCAGCCATCACTCATGAAGACAAACGGCACCTCACAACCTCAGCTGCCGCTGACGTGGTTTGCAAAACCCCCGGCGCGCACCCCAAAGTTGGCCACCGCATCGTGCAGCGCATCCGGCCCCGCCTTGTGAAACTTGGCCGACGGCAGCAGCTGCGCCACTGCTGCTGGCGGCACGCCGATGAAGGCAGCTGCCCTGCGAGCCTCCCCGAGAGGGTCCGCCAGAAAATCCTCGTACCAAACCGTGAGGGTGGGGCGGCCGTAGTAAGCCACAGCGGCCCGCAGATCAGCGTTCACTCGAGTGGTGTAGTTCAGCCAGTGCAGCAGGCGTGGAATGTCAACTTGCACTGCCGCCGGGGCTGCTGCTCTCGGCGAGCCTGTCCTGCTGCCGCTGACTTGGCTTGTGCTGCCGCCGCCGCCGCCGGGGGAGGCGTTAGTAGCTGGTGCCGCCTCGTCAGCCCGTGCAGCCAGCTGCACTGCCGCATTGCCGTTCGCTGCCCGCAGCAGCCGCTGCGCTTCAGCCTTGCGAGGTGGCTGCCCATTGCTACCTGTGCTGCTTGCACGGCTGCCACTGCCACTGCCGCCAGCTGCTGCTGCCCTGGCAGCCCGAAGCTCATTAAACTGGCTCACTCCGAGGTCCCTCGCTTTGTGCCAGGACAACGCCTCCTTGACCGCATTGCGCCGCACAGTCAGCAGCACGGTGACATTGTGGCGGTGCAGCAGCTCCCGCACAGCAGCAGGGTTCAGCCCAGTCAGCGCGGTGTGCCCGCGCTGCGCGCTGCCGCTGCTGTTACTGCTGCTGCTGCTGACAGGGGTTGAGGCGGAGACCACTGACGCTGGCTGGTCGCCACTCTGCTGCATTGACGCACTGCCTCGACTATCGCTGGGGCTGCCCCCAGTTTGGCCGCCGCCAGCTTTACCCTCGCTGCCCGGCGGCTGGCCTGCCGACGGCACAGCTGCATCGTGGGCGAATGGCCGCAGCTTGAAGCCAGCCACCGACTTGCCAGCCAGCTGACTAAAGGAGCGAAGGGCCTGGCGCTCCACTCGCAGCCCAGGCACAGGTGGCGCCAGCGCAGCACGCCAAGCAGGGAAGGCAGCAGGGCTGGCCGGGAAGCTGAACACTGCCTCAAAGAAGGCCAGCTTTTGGTTGGCTGACAGGCCTGGCGAATCCAGCGGCTCGAAGCCCTGCAGAGGAGGAGGGTGGCAGCAGCAGCAAGGGGAAGGTGGCTTGAAAGCGTATGCTGCAGTACGGCCCCCCCCATGCGGCTTTTCGGCGTCTGGCACGCCGGCGGCTTTCGCACCCCAGTGGCATGAGGGCATGAGCGGCAGGGCAGGCACCAGTGGCAGCAGCAGCAGGGAGCGGTTGGCAACCGACCGGCACAAAGACGGGGGGCAGCGCTGCCAGCATGTCGGCCAGGGCCCAGGAGCCCTGGTGGCCGCTGAAAAATATCAGAAACTTGTGCTGCGGCTGCTGAGAGTGAGGCGCAGCAGATGCCTCTGCCGGTTCGCCCGGTGAGCCGCCGGCGGCAGTGGCGCCGCCGGCGGGCCTGGTCGCGCCACCATCCCCTAGCCGCCTCTGGGCGGCGCCCTGCCAGCCGCCTGGGAGAGGGCCTCCAAGGTGGTACACGGCCGCAGCCGCACCGCAGTACAGCAGGAGGAGCAGGGGCAGAGGCCAGGTGCCGGCGGCGGCGCCGGCGGGCGGCCGGGGCCTGGGTGGCCGGCCAGGGAGCATGGCGGTGGGAGGAGCGCTTTGTTGCGATCACGGTGGCATGCCGAAATGGCACGGGGCTCGCTCAAGGCGGTCAATGCGGGCGCTCGCAACATGGGGGTGCACAGAGGCCCTGCGCAGCCGCCCCCGGCCCGGCTTTACTGGATCGCTCACCGATCGTCACCATGGCACCCAAGCGCAAGGCCAAGCCCGCAGACAGGCGAGTTTGGCACACGGCCGGTGGTCGATGGGCCTGCACCGGGCTCGGCACGCGCCGCTAGGTCACCAATTGGCAGCGGGACTCCCACACATCGCCGATCAGCGCACGCCGCCCACCGTGCGGCCTCAGCCTACCGCCGCCGCCGCCGCTGCCACTGCCGCCAGCCGCTTTGTCACTCTGCCACCCGCCCGCACAATGCCGCTCCCGCAGCGAGGAGGACGCTGGGGAGCTGTCGGAGGACTATGAGCCCAGCGTGGGCGACGACGACAGCGGCAGCGACTACGCGCTGGAGGTGCGGCTGGCCTCGCCTGCGGGTTGCGTTTTCACGTTGCACCTGGTGCACTAGCTTTGCTGAGGCAGGGCCCCCGCCTGCTGCTGCCCCTGCTTGCCAGAGCGTGGAGCGGAGCATGCTGCCTGGGCGGCGGCGGCTTGTGCGTGCCGCCTGTCCGGCTGTGCGTGGTGCCATGCCCCCGCCCTCTCCTCCCTTCTGCACAGCAGCTCTCAGTGGCCATGTTGTGTTTCGCACACGCAGGACGAGGAGGATGACGAGGATGTGAAGCCCAAGAAGAAGGCACCTGCCAAGAAGGCGCCCGCCGCCAAGAAGGCACCCGCCGCCAAGCGCACCCCCGCCAAGAAGAAGGGTGGGTGCTGCATGCGCCGACAGGTCGCAGAGCAGCGGCCATACATGGTCTGCAGTACAGCGCCAGGGCATGGCCCTCCGGTGCCAGCCTGTGACACCTGCGGCTGGAGAGCATGAGCAGCCAGGCTCACCCAGGTGGATGCAAGCACCTTTCCACTGCAAACAAGTGATGGCGATGATGAGCAGGAGGAAGGGCGCAGTAGTCAGTAGTCTCAGGCACAACAGCTGAAGGAGAAGTCCACATGCCTGAGTTTCTCACCCTGCCATTGATCGACTGCTGCAGCCAAGGCAGATGATGAGGACGATGAGGAGCCAGGCTCTAGCGGCAAGGCCAAGGCCAAGGCGGCACCCAAGCGGCCGAAGCCAAAAAAGATCACAGAGGCAAGCTGGCTGTCTAGCTGATCAGTTTCATTTGCTGCTTTTGGATACTGCGTGCTGAGTGCTAGACCCAGTGTGGATAGGAGCGGAGGCAGGGTCAAGCGGTGGCTCCTAAGCAGCCCAAGCCCCAGGGGCACACGCCAGAGATGCAAGGGCTGGGCTGAGAGTGCTTGGCTGCCCTCATGCTCCTCGCCCGCTCACACCTGCTAACTCCTGCTGTGTTCAACCCCATTGCCTGCAGCTGGCCTGCATCACCAAACACCCTGCTGCTCACCCCGCCCCTCGCTCCCGCTGCTCACCCACCCCTCGCACCTGCCGCTTACCCCTCCCTCGCGCCTTGCAGCCCACCACGCTGGACGACGGCTGGACGCTGCACCCGCCCAGCCTGCTGTACAAGTGAGCCGATTGTGTGTGTGACTTGTGTGATTGCCGTGCATGCGTCTCCTTGCCGCCTGCCATGCGTGCACGCCTGTCTTCCCTGCTGTACAGTGAGCTGATTGTGCGGACATGTTTGCGGGCCATGTGAATTGACCGCCCAAGTGAGCCCAAGGCGCAGGGCAGCAGCGCCGCCCAACCGCTCCAGCTGCTAAGCCCAACTCCCTCTTGCTGCCCTCGTTCATCCACATCCCTGCAGGGCCAACCCCAAGGCGCAGGGCGGCAGCAAGATCGCCTGCTTCGACTTTGATGGCACTCTGGTGGGCACCAAGAGCGGCAACGACTTTGCCAAAACAGCGGGTGGGTTGCCCCTCGATTGCGACAGCTGCTGTGATCCCCCGCTGCCTCTGGGCAGCTGTGCGCTTTCTGTAACATAGATCAGGCACATGAATGTGCATGCTGCTCGTCAGAGCGGTGTGCGCCACCGCTGCTGCAAACCGCTGCTGCTCTCCTCTGCACGAGCAGCCGCTTGACCCTGCCCAACTGCTCGCCCCTGCCCTGATGGTTGATGCGTGGCCCTTGTGATTTTTGTGCAGACGACTGGCGGTGGTTCAGTCAAGAGGTGCCCATCAAGCTGCGGGCGCTGCATGAGGAGGGCTACCAGCTGCTCATCATCAGGCAAGCTGTGCTCGGTGCATGCATCGGCTGCTAGCATCAGAAATAACGAGCTGTTGGAAAGGGCTGCTAGCTGCTGATGATCAGGCACACTGCGATCCAACTGCTGGTAGCTGTCAAGGGGGCCACAGCATTGCCAGCAGCTGATCTGGCCTGCTGCCAACTGAACCTTCAACCTCTGCGCCCCACACTTCTTGCCTGTGCAGCAACCAGGGCGGCGTGAAGACTGCGCTGGCGGGCGCCATGTCAGAGAAGGTATGCGGTTCTGCATCCTGCCGCTGGTGGGTTCAGATGGGTGTTATGTTGCGCTGCTGGGTACCATGCCAGAGAAGCTGCCAGGTTCTGCATCTTGCCGCCAGCTCACTTTGCTTCTGACATGGATCATCAAGGGGTGTGGCGTTGTGTGGGACAGAGCCGTGCCGAGACGGCGGTGTGCTGTTTTCGCACCCTGTTGTTGGCGTGTGCTTGTGCCCGCCTCCTCAGCCAGGCACTGCCTGGCTCCGCAAGCAGCGGTCAATGGCAGGAGCCTGGCTGTCTGCCGCGTACCCTGTCCTCGTGGTCTCAGCGGCCTGCATGCTCTGGCAAGCAGTGCAGACTGCGGCTCCTCCCCCTGCTGCACCCAGCCCCCACATGCCACTGAGTGACGTGGCTTTGCATGCGCTGCTGCGCAGGTGCGCGCCCGTGCCGACCTCATGGTGGCAGCGCTCAACCGGAACGGGCCGGAGGTGCCAGTGCAGGTGTGTGTGGGGGAGGCTGGGTTGTTTCCTTGCTATCCTGATGGACTGAAGAGCTCGGGGAACTGCTTAACCGCAACGGGCCGGAGGTGCCGGTGCAGGCAAGTGGGCAGCAGTTCCGCTTTTTATTTGTGGTATTGGCTGAGACGCTGGATGGGCAGAGCAAGCTCAGCTTCCAAATGCTGCATTCGTACATTGTTGAGGGCAGCCCCTCATGTGCGAAGCTACCAGGGCCAATCCGTGTGCACCCGATCATCACGGCCACCAACAATGATGAACACCGCAAGCCGGAGTGCACTAGTGTGGCACGGCTCGGATTGTAAACCAGCGTTGTCACTCTGTCCGTTCCCACTTCACAGATCATCATGGCCACCAGCAAGGACGAGTACCGCAAGCCGGAGCGCGGCATGTGGGACTTCTTTGTGCAGCACCTCAACGCGGGGGTCGCGCCTGACATCAGGTGGGTCGTGTTGCCGCTGGCATGTTCAGTAAGGTTGATTCTGTGCGCCGGAACATCCATGCATACAGGACGATTGCGTGCGGAAACGCTGCGCATAGTGCAGATTGGGTTGGTAGCACCTAATGCCGGGCGCCACGCTGCCCCTCATGTGCTGCAGCCAGAGCTTCTTCTGCGGCGACATGGCGGGGCGGCCGGGGGACAAGGGCGATGGCCAGGGCAGCGACAAGTGAGCACACAATTGTTGGGTCTTCCGGTGATGCTTTCGAGTTTGTATGCAGCGCACTGGATGTGGTTGGCAGGGATTGGGGGCGGCAGGCTATGCAAGAAACCGATAGGGCAGTCCGCCCCTGGAGTGCCGCCGGCCAGCACATTGAATGCGTGTTCACCGTGCCGCGACGTGCGGCCGCAGCGGGCTGGGCTGGCCGCGGCCGCGGCCTCAGTTGCTGGCCCCGCCCCAGAAGCACCCCTGTTGCACCGCACAGCCTTGGCCTCAGCTGCTGGACTGCTGAGCTGGGCTGTGCCTCGACTGTGTGCTGCCCTTCCCCGCTTGCAGGGAGTTTGCCAACACCATTGGCCTCAAGTTCCACACCCCCGAGGAGCACTTTGGGTGAGCGTGCAAGCTGCCCTGTGCAATTTGCCCAGCCACACAACCCGCTGGGCCCCACCCCCACGGACAGGATGGGACTGCTGCTGCCGCACGATACTCAAACGCCTGCTCTGTGCCCCTCAACCCCGTTGCAGCCAGCTGAGCAACCTGCTGGGCAACCCGCTGGCCCCCAGCACCGCAGCAACAACCTGAACCGCAGTGCCCTACACACAGCTGGCCTCACGACATGCTGCCCACGCGCCTTTGCCATGCAGTGAGAGCCAGCTGAACAACCCGCTGGCCCCCAGCACCGAGAGCAACGGCCTGAACGTGGAGCTGGCCACTGCCTTTCGCAGGCTGGCCGAGGTCGTGGCAGGTGACTCCTTAGGGGCTGCCGCTGCTGCACCGTTTCTGCTCGGTTGTGTGCGTCGGTACCTGGGCTGGGCCAGGTTGGGCTGGCACGCACCGGGCTGGGCTGGAGCTGGCCACTGCTTTATGGCGGCTGGCCAAGGTCGTGGCAGGTGAGCTTCTTCCCTCGTTTCATGGTGTGTATGGCAGCTGCAGGGGCTGTGAGGGCTGGCCACTGTCTTCCGCAGGCTGGCCCAGTTCGTGGCAGCTGGCTTGCGTGGCTGTGAAAAGCCTGCCCTGCGCCCTCGCAGCTGCGTGTTGCCTGCTCCAAACACCAAAGCTGCTGCTGCCACCAAAACAAACTGCTGGTAGCCTTCGCTCTGATTGCCTGTGCGTCTTCAGCTCATCACCGCACTGCAACAACCGGTACGCTCTTCTCTGCAGGCGAGCACTTCAAAGCAGCAGCCTACAAGAAGGTTGCAGACGCCATCGACATCTTCCCGGAGAAGATCACCGTGAGTGCTGCTCGCTTGTCGCTGAGTGCATTTTTTAACAGCGTTTACAGCCGACGAGTCGATTGCTTCCCGCAGAAACACGCCGTGAGTGCTGTTTGTCAGTGCTTCTCATGGTTTTAACCCGCTGGTGTTGTTGTCAACATGATCTGCAGCCGCCAGCCAGTTGGGGAGGGGGAGGTTTGCGCCAGGCGCTGCGCCACTGATGCCACCTCCAGATGGGGTTGCATCCCTGGGCCACATCCATTCATCGTCTTGGCGCGTCATGCCTGGTGCTCCTGTGCAGTCTGTCAGCCTGCTGGGTGCAGGTCTCGTTCTCAGCTGCTGCCTGGCAGCCCCACCACCCATCTGTTGGCCGCGCTCCATGCTTCGCTTCATTGGCTGCGCTCCCCTGCTGGGCGCCCATGCCTCGCTGCCCTGCTGGCTCCCATGCCTCGCTCCCCTGCTGGCCGCCCATGCCTCGCTCCCCTGCTGGCTCCCATGCGCAGTCCGCCTCCCAGCTCAAGAATACCAAGGGCGTCGGCAAGAGCTCACTTGCCAAGATCACAGAGGCAAGTGGATGGGCTGTGCGAGAGGCCGCTCGATTGTGTGGCGTGGAACGCTGTCTCTTGGGGAAAGTCGGGTGCTGGAGCATGGTTGGCGGGTGGTGCATGTTGTGCCACTGCCGCCGCTGTCGCCGCCACTGCCTTGTGCCGCGCTGCTGCCAGACCCGCGTGCCCTTCTCCTTGCCACGCACCACCCCTTGCAGTGGCTCACAACAGGCACCCTGGCAATGCTTGAAGAGGCTGGCCCTGGGGTGAGCTGCTGCAGTCCGCACGGGCTTGTTGCGGGGCTGTTCGCCACTGGCCGCCATCAAATCCACCGCTTGCTTGCTTGCTGCTATGCCAGGCTAGCCACCAGCGTCTGCAAGCAAGCCTGCAGTTTCCCGTCTGCCCGCCTGCATGCATGCCGCTGTCGCTACCGCGACGCCATCGCCTCTGCCTCGAGCGGGCCACCACCCGCGTTCTCCTGCCGCTGCCATTGAGTGCGTACCGCTGCCTCTCGTCTGTTGTGCAGGTGAGCGCGCCGGAGGACGCGAAGGCGGAGGTGGGCCTCAAGTTCCTTTGAGCGATCAGAGAGGAGCGGCGGGCAGCCGGGACCTGCTGCCGCAGGCTCGCTCCGCGGCGGCCCGGCAGCAGGACAGCGGCACCGGCTGTGGCGCGGCAGCGGCAGTGAGGGGCTATACGGGCAGGTGCTGCGCCAGCTGTGCCACCAGGCCGCCCCATAAGCTGTCCACAAATAATGCTGCAAGGAGCCGTGGGAAGGGGCCGTGGGGGATGTAAGCACCTGTGAACCGCGGCTGCAAGGCGATGGCGGGTGCACGGGAACTCGGCACGAGGGCAGCGGGCGGCGGCCAGGCGGCGGCAGAGGGGCGCCTGCAGGGCCTTGCAGGCCGTGCGGCCGGCCACTCCCAGCGATTTGTGGGTGGGTGGAAGGGCACAGAAGCGGCATGCAGGTCCCTGAAGCTGAGCTGGAATAAGTCGGACTTTCCACCTGGGGCTGGATAAGGGCTGGGCGGCGCCCTGGGCCGTCAGCAGACCTCCTCAAGCCTCACAAGCCTGTCGAGCGAGCTCCAGCACCACCCCGAACCCCCCCCCTCCTCTCGGCCCTCTCACAGCCCTCAGCAATGCTGCCCGCCGCCGCTGCCATCGCTGCCGCCCCCCTGGCGGCCAGCGCGTCCTTCGTTGCTGTCGCCGAGGCGCTGCACCGCGTGGCCAGCAAGGTGAGTGGGAGGCTCCTCGAGGGCATCGCGGCGTGCAATTCGCCGAAAACCACCACAAGAGCCTGCCGCCGCACGTTTGTGTGCACTTGGGGGCCCTGTACAAGCATTTCAGCGCGCGGGCGGCGAGATTTGCGCGCAGCCGCCGCCGCCGCCCTAGCCACGGCCGCTTCCCGCCGCTTCCCCCCTGCCACCGCTGCCCCATGCGCAAGCCTGGCACTCACTTCCCTTTGCTCCTCCCACACCGCCCCTGCTGCTTGCCGCAGAAGAACCTGAAGGCTTGAAGGCCTGGCGCCATGCGTAGCGGCGCAGCAGCAACAGCGATGCCCCCCCGGCGCTGACCGCCGCAGCCATCCAGCTGCGGCTAGTGCCCGGCCTCTCCGCCCTGCCGCCGCTCGCGCGCCCCCGACTGCCGCTGTGGCCCTCCCCACCCAGCGTGCTGCGCCCCCCTCCCCTTTTTAACCCCTGCCTGTCCACCTCCCACTGTTTTCCTCCCCTCTTTTCCCAAATTTTCCGACCTGTCCGGGAGTGTGATCTCATTGGTGCTGCCCTCAGACCCTTTGCCCAACCCCCATGCCCTGCCGCACTCCGTCCCCTTTCCCTCCTGAAGACCCCCCAAACCCCTGCCGTTTCATTCTTTTCACTGTACACCTGCACCCCGCTCTGCAGCAGCACTCAGAGCCAGCCTGTGTTTCATTGCAACCTGCCGCTCAGCGCACTGTACCGCCCCCTCCGCGACCGGCGGCCCCCTTGCCCCTGTAACTACTTGCAAGGTGACTGTGACTTGTGAGGGAGTGGAGGAGCGTGGCAGGCGGTGCACAAGGGTTCAGACAGCAGAGGGGTGCTGTGCGCTGTGCGACGCAGCCATGGTCGATGCGCAACATGCTTGGCAGTGATGGAGAGATGACAACAAAAAGAGAACACAGAGGCGCCTCATTGCACTTGCGAGCGCAGCCGCGCCTGCCTGCTCATCGCTCAGCGGTAAAGAACACAGCATAGCGGTCCTCCCCTTGATCCGTCCGAGCCTCAAAATCCACTCGGCGCGCCAGTGCACTGCTGCCTGCTGCGTTCGCATCTGCTGCGCTCAGTCCTGCTGCCTCCCCACCTGGCGTGCCGCCTGCTGTACTGCCGCCACTGCTGTCGCCGCCGCTGCCATCGCCACACGCCGCCGCCGCGATGCGTGCTCGGGTGGTCACCTCGGCCAGGCGCCAGCCGGTCTGCTGCAGGCGGTCAGCCAGGGCAGGCCGCTCAAAGGCTGGTGGGTAGAAGCATCGCCACGTGGCAACCAGCTCCGGCCGAAAGGGGCCATACAGGCCGCCACCACGCTCAATCTGCTTGAGCAGCTCGGTTGTGACATTGTGGCAAACCAGCACGCTGCCTGGCGGCGACAGCTCTGGGAGCAAAGTGGGGTGGAAGAGGGTGGCACGGCAGGAGTGAGGGGAGGTGGAGGGTTGCCCGCAGGTGGAAAGGCAGGCTGGCGGTCAAGGGGTCTTCGCAAGAGCGAGAAGGCAGCCAGCAGCAGCACCAGGCAGGAGCATGCTGCAAAGCGTGTACTGCTGCGCAGCGAGAGCACAGCACCGTGTTTAGGACACCTCCAACGCTGTGCATCTTCACAGCGCACCTGCCATGCCGCGCAGCAGGGCGTCCGCCTGCTCATCAGTCAAGTACATGAGCAGGCCTGCAGGGAGAGGGAGCCGATTGCTCCCAGGCTGGGCAGCTCACTCGCACATCCCTTCAGCAGACCTGGCAGACATAGAGCGGTGGCGTGCTGCCTGCAACACTGTGCACGCTCGACTCACTCCGGTGCAAGCTTTGTGCAGGCCCTGCTGCCACGTGGCCCACTGCGCCCCTGTCCTGCTACGCCTGCTGCTCCCAACAGCTTCCAGCTCACCTTCAGCCACCCACACCACTGGGCGGCTGGCATCCAGCCCCGCCGCCTGCAGCGCCTCCCCCCAGCCGGGCTGCCCCAGGTCAGCAGGCACCGCCTGCCACGCTGCGGCTCGCAGCGGGTGGGCATGTGCGGCCGGGGCGGCTGCGCTGAGGGCAGCACCCAGCTGCTCCAGCTGCCGCCGCTTGCCTGCCACAACGTGGGGCATGTCTACCTCCCACCAGCGCATGCCTGGCGGCAGGGCCATGCGCCAGGGGCGGGTGTCAAGGCCAGCACCCAGCACAACGATTTGGCGCGGCTGGCTGGGGGCCGCCAGCGCGGCGGTCAACCGCCGGTCAAACCACCACACCCGGGTACTGACGTTCGAGAAGCAGAACCGGCGCTGAGGGGCTTGCTGCTGCTGCTGCTGCTGCGGCGGCGGCTGCCTTGCTGCGGATGCGTCTGCAGCCGCTGGCGGTGAGGCAGCACTGCTGCCGTGGCTACCGCCACTGCCTTGGCTGCCGCTGCCCCAGGGCCGCGCCAGCTGCACCGCCGCCCGCATGCCCTCGCTACCAGCCAGGGCGGCGGCAAGCGGGTCCACAAACAGTGGCTGAGGCTCCAGAGATTCCAGAGCACGCCAGGCTGCGGTCAAACACAGGGCGCCGGTGAGGCTGGATGGAGCAGTGTTGTGCGCTGTGCGGGCAACGCTATGGTGGGGGCACTCTCAGATCCAGGCTTCCAACACAGCTGCGAGCATACAATCACAGCCGCTTGGTCTAAATGCAGAGGCTACCCGCCGCACCTGCAATGAGCCTGGCTGAAGCCGTGACCTCGTCCTCGCCGGTGGCAGCGGCGGCAGCAGCGGCGGTGGGGGCGCCCGCTGCATCCCGCGAGCGCCGCCTGGATCTCATGAGCTTGGAGACCAGCTGAGACGCCGCTACGGCCAGCCCCGCAACCAGCAAAGCGGTGAGCAGGTGGGCGGACGGGCGAGGGGTCTCACGCCGCCCCAGGGCCTCGTGCCACGCGCCCATCACGCTGATCGCGCGACGAGCCGGCTGCTCACGCCGCAGGGTAGGGTTTTGTGCACCGTCGCCCGGCTGCCGCACGCTGCCGCCGCCGCCGCTGTGCGCATGAAGGCATGGCCGCAAAGTGCCAGAGGTGGCACAGCTCACTTGTTCCAGTGCATTGGTACTCAGCAGACCGACCAAAGGTGTTCTGGCATGGCATGCCATGATTCAGTTGCACCCTCATTGCACCGCAGGTGGAACGGCATCACAGCGTGTGGCCTGCAGGCAGCCGTCAGCACGCGGTACTTCAGCCGTTGCTCTTAGTCTAACAAGGCTGCCTATGCGTCATTTGCTCATCTAAGGCGCCCAGGATGGCTCGCTGGACCGCCCCAGCCGCCTGGCTGGCGCTGGCAGGGGTGCTCCTCTGCCTCCACTGCCCTAGCTCTCAAACCAGGGGCCTAACAGCCACGCCACCCCCGGCAGGCTCACCCACTGGCACAGCTCAGCAGACCGTGGCCCCGCCCCCGCCCGAGACCGTGGCGCCGCCGCCACCGCGGCCAGCCGCCACCCC
>VIYQ01002354.1:0-27131 GCA_009928355.1 Chlorella sp. CH2018 | reverse complement strand
ACCCCTCGGCCCCCTCCCCCTGCAGGTGTGCGTGTCCACCACCAACCGCAACTTCCCGGGGCGCATGGGCCACAAGGAGGGCCAGATCTACCTGGCATCCCCTTACACCGCCGCCGCCTCGGCCCTTGCCGGCCACGTGGCCGACCCCCGCGACTACTGGGCGTGAGTCCGGGGCCCCACCAGCCAGCACCCTAACCTAACGACCCGACTAGGTAGCAGCAGCGGCGCTCCCCCGTGACGGCGCCTGCCTTCACCCCTCCCTCCCCTTGCACGCGGCTATGTGTTGTCACCCCCTCTGCGCTTCACATTTCTGAGTATTTCAGAGTAACCAGGTTTCCACTACCAAACTACGAAGGCACAGCCCGGCGAGACAGAACGAGTGGGCCAGAGGGGTCGATTCTCCACCGCTCAACAGGGAGGCGTGGGTTACAGCGCTTGAAATGTCAAGAAGAAGCTGAGTGTGGCATCAAAATCATTCGGCCAATAAATCAATCGGCATCAGATCTGACAAGTTAACCCAAGGGGCTGGGGGATGGGGGCATTGGTACAGGGGATGGGCAGTGGATACAGATGTACAAGGTGCCATGTGATCTGAGCTGGTACGCAGGTGCTGCGAGGCTGGCAACTTTGCCCTCCTGCCTTTGTCAGCTCAGAAGGTGTTCCACTCCGCCGACCTGCACATTGGGAGGCAGATTGGTGCAGGGTCAGCACAAGCTGCCAGCCAGGTGCCTGCAAGCTTGGTGCCAGGCGTTCCCTTGCAACACACCCGCTGAGCTGCTGCGCCGCACCCTCCTGGCGTGCGATCACCTGGCCTGCGGTTCCCTACTGCACCTGCCTCCCTGCCCCGGCTCCCACCTGCCCATGCCGCCCACATCCACATCCAAGTTGATGCTGATGGCCCGGGCGCTGCCGCCCGCGGTGTATCCCGGATGGCGGCGTGAGCTGGTGATGCCCGTGCGCACCCGGTCTGCCACTTCCCACATGTTGAGGTAGCTGCACACGGCGTCCAGCTGCGCACGCAGCGTTTGTGCGCAGGTTGGCAGCAGGGGAAAAGGAAAATAAGCACCACGCGAGCAAAACTTTAAACAGCGACGCCGCTGGGTACGGCGACAGCAGCGCACAGTGGGCACTTGCACAGCTTGAAGTGTGTGGCCGCCAACATGCAGCTGTAGCGGCCTGCCCCGCTCTGCCCCGCCCCACCTGCGCCATGTACTCCTCCTCGGTGAGCGGGAAGCTCTGCTGCTCCAGGTACTTCCACCTGGGCAGGCAGGTGGAGCGGTGTGGGGGGTGCTTCAGCAAGCGCCAGTTGATCGGTGTGGGTCTGCAAGAGCAGGGCACGTGCTCGGCCAGGATGGCCCACACGTGATTGCCCCCCTCCCTCGGCGCTCACATCACGTGCAGGTACATGTTCTTGCCGCGCCGCTGCAGCGTGACGTCGTAGCTCACGCCCCACTTGTCCACAACCAGCTGCCGCAGCTCCTCCCCCCTGCAGGGGCGGGGGAGGCGCAGTGCACAGCGTTAGCACTCACATTCGCGCAGGCGTCACATGGTGGCTTGCTGCCCTTGCTGCCCAGCACTCACGTGATGGGCTTGCTCGGCTGCAGCAGCCGGTTGAGCCGCTCTGCTTCGTCCCTGCTGCTCAGTGGCCCTGCACACGCTCAGATTGGGGGAGGGAGGCCGTGAGCGGCACATCGCATGTGCTGCCGGGCCGGCAACCAGCATTACTCGTCTCCGGCCAATCAGAAGTGGCGACGCCGTCCTGCTGAGCCACGTCGCCAACCTCCTGGTGGGCCACTCTGCTGCTGCCCTGATGCCACTGCCCCCGCAACGCACCCGGCCCATCATCGCTGGCGGCGCTGGCGGCGCGTGGCGGCTGCCGCCGCCGCTGCTGCCAGCCTTGCCGCTGCGCCCTGCGCTGCTGTCGAGCTTGTGTGCGCAATTGGCAAGCAGGTGGGACGGCGGTGGTGCAAGCAGCCGCCATTTCAGGCTCCCAAACCCCCGCTGTGAACAGGAGTGTGCTGCCGCCGTGGAGGGATTCGGTCGATCAAGAGCCAGACTCGGCAGGCTGCCGCGAGCACGATTTGCGGCCGGAAGAGGGCCTCCCATGTGGCACAAATGCGGGTTTGAGCAGGCCGCCGCGCCTCCTTTCAATTGCACGGTTCCTGTAACAGGCTGTGCGACAGCCTGGCCAACTCGCCATGCTCGTGTGAGGCCGCCCGGCGCACAGGGATGGAGGAGGTGGCGCTTGCGGGGGCCCACGGCGAGGAGCCCGCCCTGATCGAGGGGTGGCAGAGGTGGGTGTTGTGAAGGGTTGAGCTCCAGCCAGTGAGGCGGCTGGAAGGCTCCACAGGAGCACCGTCGCCGCTGCCGCCGTAGCGTTGCTATTGCCGCTGCCACCAGACCACCTGTTTCCGCCAGCTCCCACGCCAAACTGTGACCAACCCCCACTACAGCTCTGTTCATGGGACATGGGCGGGGTCTCATCTCCTTGCCTGAGGCCCGTGCCTGCAGGCGGGGCGGCGCCTTTGGAGACGCGCCTCGCCCTGCCCAGCTGGAGCTGCGGTTGGGGCCCAAGGAGGCGCAGCTGCTGGACCGCACCAGCCGGCGGCTGCTGTTTGTCAAGCCGCTGGGGCGGCGCGGCCTGCCAGCTGCGCTGGCTGCGCTGCAGGCGGCAGGTGCTGTGGCCTGCCGCGTGTGGGCAGTGGCGCTGGAGGAGCCGGAGGAGGAGGGCGGGCAGGAGCAGCTGCATGTGCTGCTGGGAGTCACGCTGCTGCCGCCATTCTTCGAGGCTGCCGAAGGCTCAGAGGTGCGGCAGCAGGTGGGCTGTCTTCGACCTCAGACTCATTGGCCTGTTGGGTGCCTGTATTGCATGTTCCTGCGGGACCCTGAGCGCAAGGCCCTCATCAGCTGTGCTGCTGCTGCTGCTGCTGCTGCAGGAGAGTGCACATGCTGCCGTGCTGGTGGATCACTGGCAGCAGCTGGGCGAGGCGCTGTCAGGCAGTGGCAGCGAGGAGGAGGAGGCAGAAGATCAGCTGCCATTCAGCCGGGAGCTGCGCCACAGCTGGTGGCACGCCCAGCCTGGGAAGCAGGAGCATGCAGGCAGCGCAGAGCAGCCGTCCTCACCAGGGCCTGCGGGCGAAGATGCGCCTATGCACCAGCAGGCCAGCCGTGATGATTCACACAACCTGCGCGACTCTGTGTTCAAGCTGGCACTGCCCGAGGACTGGCAGCTGGAGGCTGCCGAGCCGCCGGGCCTGGCCTGCACGCTGTTCCGCTACCAGCGCCGCTGCCTGGCCTGGCTGCTCTGGCGGGAGTCGCTGGGCGGTGCTACAGGCAGCAGCAGCGCAGACAAGGCGGCAGGGGAGGGCGTGAAGCCCGACCCAGAGGCAGCCGGCGGGAGTGCCGACAGCCCAGCGGCTGGTGCAGCCCCCGCCGACCCGCACAGCCGCAAGTCGGCACTGCCAACCACCAGCCTGCTGTGGCAGCCGCTGATCCTGCCCTCTGGACTGCGGGTGTGGCACAACCCAATGGATGGTGGGGTGCGGCGCGAGCCTGTGGGGCCGCCCCTGCTGGAGGTCAGCGGCGGCCTGCTGTGCGAGGAGATGGGGCTGGGTGAGTGGTGGGGCGGCGGGTGGGTGCAGGGAGAGACACTGAATCTGAAGGATACAGTGACTTCTGATGGCACGGCACCACACTGTGGCATTGCTGCATGACATGCATGGGACACCTTTAGGTGCCGGTGATCTGTTTTTGTGCACCACACTCCACACTCTGCACTCTGCAAGTGCCGCAGGCAAGACGGTGGAGATGATGGCGCTGTTCCTGGCCAACCCGCCGCCCTACCACCAGCAGCTCCACATCGCTGCCCCGCGGAGCAGCCAGCAGGATGGGCTGGATGCCGCCGGCACCGCCTCCGATGCCGATGAGCCGTCTTTGGACGGCCAGCCCTCGGCTGCGGCAGCCGCACCCTCGGCAGCGACTGTCAGTGGCAATGAGGGACAGGCACCCCGCGGCGGCACGCTGGTGGTGTGCCCCCCAGCCCTGCTGCAGCAGTGGCAGGCAGAGCTGTCCAACCACGCCCACGGCGCGCTGTCAGTGGAGGTGTATGATGGGCTGCGCGGGCTGGCGGGCGCCATGCAGGACCAGAGCAGCGGGCAGAAGCGGCAGAAGCCGGCGCAGCGAGAGATGGAGCTGTATGGCCGCCTTCTGGCGGGTGCGTGGCTGGGTGGGTGGGGCAGAGCAAGGTTGGATGAAGGCATCCACTACCCTACAGGTGCACGACTTCTTCCATGCAAAGCAGCCGCAATTGCACCTGTGCCACCCCACTGTATGCCCACTGCAGGCGAGGACATTGAGCCCAGCTTCGATGCCGCAGCCGAGGCGCAGGCCGCCCTGCGCCGCCTGCAGCATGCCGATGTGGTGCTCACCTCCTTTGACGTGCTGCGGGCAGAGGTCAACTTTGTGCCCAACACCCGCAGCTTCCGGCGGCCCAAGAAGTATGCTGTGCCCCACTGCCCGCTGCTGCAAGTTCGCTGGTGGCGCCTCGTCATTGACGAGGTGAGCGGTGCTTGCAGTGGGGGCCAACAATGAATGTTTGGGCTTTCGGCAGCCTGCCATTTTTTTAGGCTCGCTATTTTTGGGCTCACATACATCGCACCGTACTTCTGACCAAGGTTCCTCCTGGCTTCGCTCCTGGCAGGCCCAGATGGTGGGTCCTCTGTCTGCCGCCGGTACGATGTGCGAGCGCATGCATGCAGTGCACCGGTGGTGCGTCACAGGTGAGCGGCAGTGCCAGTGCTGCCAGCTGTGCCCTCTCACCTCCCCTGTCCTGCCCACTGTGACAAGCAGCCGCTGCTTGCTCCATATCTCACGCTCATCTGCGGAGGCATCAAATTCTGCCGTTTCCCCGCCACTGTTCTGCCCTCAGGCACGCCTATGGGAGCACACCGCAACGAGCTGGCTGACCTGCACGCCCTGCTGCACACTCTGCAACACCAGCCCTTTGGCGGTGGGTCTGCATGGGGTGGTTTATGACCCCAGTTTGCCCCACATCAACCGAACAACCTTGAACAAATCATGTCCACGTCAGGCTCAATGTCAGCTGGCCCCGCCCTCACCTGCTCCGCAGAGGCGGCTGCCTGGCGCCGGATGATTGCCGACCGCATTGCCGGTGGCGAGGAGGGCCCTGCTGCCACGGCTGCCTGGCAGCTGCTGGACCACGTGCTGCGCCCGCTGATGTGGCGCAACACCAAGTCTGTGGTGGCCCAGGAGTTCCACCTGCCGCACCGCACGCTGCGGCCCACCTGGCTGGCCTTCCAGGCGGGCGAGCGCGCTTTCTATGAGCAGGTGCCTGCTGGGTTGGATGTGCTGGGGGCTTGCTTGGCCACCGAGAAGCACCGGCAGACCTTACCAGCTCCATGGTGTGCACCTTGCTTGCAAATGCAGTGCCTTACCCTCACACCACTGGCGCACGCAGGTGGTGGAGCGGGCGCGGCAGTCGCGTGAGGAGCTGGCCACCTTCCGGCAGCAGCAGGCGGAGGGGCCAGACGGCGACGACGGCGAGCTGGCCAGCCCCGCCAAGCGGCGGGCAGCCAAGCGACGGGCCAGCAAGCAGGCGGAGCGGCTGGAGCTGGCCGCAGCGGACAACCTATCGCAAGTGCGGGCTGTGGATGGGGTGGCTGGGTGCTTGATTGCCATCAGGCTGCTTGTTGTCCCGTGTGAGGGACAGCCTGCGTGCCATGAGCATGGATGCAAGCGTTTGAGCGCCTTTTGTCATCGCCTGCTGGACCTTTGCTGCCTGCTCGCAGCTGCGCCAGGCATGCATCCACCCACAGCTGACAAAGGCGTGGCGTGAGATGGCGGCCGAGGGGCAGCTGGGCCTGGGCACTGCGCTGAGCATGGAGGAGATCATGCAGCGGCTGGTGGACCAGGCACAGTTTGACCTGCAGGTGTGGTGATGTGCAGTGGGGTGTGGGAGACTGCGTGCACTGCACAGGCTGAGGGCAGACAGGGTGCACGCTGAGGCTGTAGTGGCCCGAGCGGCATTCACTGTTTCTGTCACCACACGCTGTTGGCACCCACCTTACTCCTTCCCTTCCCAACCCTGGGCAGGAGGCGGAGCGCAACCTGTGTGCCCACCTCAACACCCTGGCCATGCGGCTCATGGCCAAGGCAGAGGATGCAGCAGCACCAGCCAAGCAGTCGGGTGGCACGAGGGCGGCGGCAGCAGCAGCATCGGCAGCAGCTGGGTCTGATGATGAGGCGGGGTCTAGTGATGATGATGATGAGGCGGTGGCCCGCCCTGCCAAGCGGCCGCGGCGCAGCAAGAGCGGGGTGGAGGCGCTGGGGCGGGATGCGCTGCTGGCCCGGGCCCTTCTGCTGCTGGAGCAGAGCTACAGGGTGGCGGAGAAGGGCATTGCAGGTGGGTGGCGGGGCACAGCCATGAGCATTGTGGAAATTGGAATGCAACACTGATTGAGCTTGGTGCTGCAAGCAGGAGACCTCGCAAATTCCTGTGCCTGTGCCTCCCTCATGCTTGCCTACACCCTTCAAGCAAGCTGCACTATGCCGTCTGCCCTCCACTTCCCCAACCCACCAGCCCTGGATGTATCGATGGCTGCGCTAAAGGGCATGCCCGACATTGAAGCGGCATCCACAAGCACTGTGAACGCCTGGAAGCGGCTGCAGATCAACACGGCGTCCCAGCTGGCCAAGCTGCTTGCTGCTGAGGGGCGGGCGGAGGAGGCGTCAAAGATGGATGCAGATGCGCAGGTGGGCTGCACAAGTAGCGTGGTTGCAGCAAGGGGGGCAAGGATTGGCGCAGTTTGGCATGCAAGCAAACCAGTGTGCTATGCTGCCCCGTGGTTGGCACAGGAGAAAATTGCGTACTTGCGGGCCCAGGCTGAGATGGAGCTCAAGTCGGCGCAGCAGCGGCTGGAGCAGCTGGAGCAGCAGGCGTCAGCCGCCCGGCAGGCCTTCACCCTGCACCTCAACGCAGCAGCGGAGTGAGCAGGGGTCAAGGGCCGGTGCTGCACCCTGCTCTGCCCACATGTCATGCCATGCCCCGTCCTCGTGCTGCCAGCAATGCCATGCCATCTCTGTTGGATGCAGGACACCCTCTCTCAGGCTGCCCCAATCACACATCCCTGCCCATGCAGCCGCGGGTTTGGGGGCTGGGGCATGACGCGCGGCCCCGCCACCTGGCTGCAGTCGGTAGAGAGTCGATACCGCGAGGCGCAGCAGGAGGAGGAGCGAGAGCTGGATCTGCAGGAGAGCAGAGGTGCGACACCTTGAACTAAATGTGGCAGGGCGCCATGGACTTGAAGGTTTGTGGTGCGAAGCATCACAGGCATGTTGGCACACTGCAGCAGTGGGTGATGTGGCACCTTGGGCTGCTCCGGCCCCTACGACACCCAGGCTTCCATTCACCCTGCCATCTGGCACCCCCACCCACCTCCCCTCCCACCCTGCAGTGAAGCACATGCTGGGCACGCGCGTGGCGGCTGTGCTGGACGACCTGGACAAGCGGCTGCACGGCGAGCTGACGCAGCTGGACCGCTTTGTGAACGAGCAGCACGCAGCAGCAGCGCACCGCCGCCTGGCTCGGGAGCAGGCGCGGTGGGACGACGCAGTGGCTGCTGCGCCCACCGCAGCGTCGCTGGCCGCGGTGTTGGAGGGCGGCGTTCAGGAGCTGTGGGGCTTGCTGCAGCTGCTGCCCGACTTCAAGCGCAAGACGCTGCAGGCGCAGCACGTTGTGCTCTTCTCCAGGCAGATGATGGAGGAGGCGGACCGGCGGCGGGCAGAGGCAGACCGCCGCAAGGCGGAGGCAGCGGCTGCTCGGGCTGCAGCGACCGGGGGCGATGCTGCAGGCGAGGAGCCAGAAGTGGTGGATCTAGGGGAGAGTGAGCAGCAGGCGGATGGCGCTGCTGGTCCCAGTAGTGCGGTGGCAGCTCAGCAGCAGCAGCAGCAGGAGGTAGAAAGGGGCACCGCAGCAATGGAGGGGGACGCAGCCGAAGGAGCAGCAAAGGCAGAGGCGGAGCGAGCAGCTGTGCTGCAAGCTGCAGAGGATGGCGCTGCGTTCATCCCCTCTGCCAGCTGGCGTGGCGCCGTACCCGGCTTCTGCTTCAAGCTGGACGACAGCGGGGTGGGCTACTATCGTGACACGCCGCCCGAAGTGGAGGCCTTCCTCACCGTGGGGCGGGTGAGTGGAGCCGGGGTGCCTGGGGAGCATACTGCTTTGAACAGCACGTGCATTGTGCAACCTGTTGTCACTGTGTTAGCCGCCCCGGTGGCATACCGAGGTACCAGATGCAGCCTGCCCTGCATCTCCCTGAGCGCAGCTGCACACCGTGGCAGCGGTGATTGGGCGTGCGCTGCTGGACCACCAGCGGCGCTTGGCCCGCAGTGCTGGCCCCGAGGCCTCAGTGTTTGCAGCCCTGCCGCTGGACGCGGTTGAGGCCAAGCTGGAGAGCGTGAAGCAGCAGGTGAGAGGTGGAGACAGGTTGGTTGGGAGGGAGGCTGCGAGCAAGATGGTTGTTACGAAAGCGGGGCAGTCAGCCGGCGTGAGAGCTCAACATCTGACCTGCTATCCACCCTGCCGCAGATTGCCTTGGTGCGCTGCCTGAAGGAGCAGCACGTGGCGGAGCGCACCGCTGCACTGAAGGAGGCACTGCAGGCGGATTTGGACGAGGACCTGGCGGCTGCGGCGCGCCTGCCGCCACTGCCTGGTGGTGGCTCAGGTGGGTCCCTGGGTTGCTGGGCTGACGGGCGGCTCTGTGGACCTGCCCCTGCCATTTTATGCAGGCAATGTAGCCATCTCATCCTAAAGGGAATACACACAATCTGACATGCTTGATTGCACCTCAGAGTTCTCCCCCCGTGCTGCTGGGCTTGCAGTGGACAAGCTGCAACGGGAGGTGGATCGCATGAAGGAGCATGCCGTGGGCCTGCTGCACCGCAAGCGCTACATGGCCAGCCGTGTTAGCGAGGCACGCCAGCTGCAGCAGCCGCCAGCTGCTGTGCGGCGGCGGGAGCTGGCCCAGCACCTGCAGCAGGAGCAGCAGCAGCCTGGGCCAGCTGACGGCGAGCAGTTGCCGCAGCAGGTGCAGCCGCCTGAGGGAGCAGGCCACCAGCAGCAACAGGAGCAGCAAGACAATCAGCCTGCGCGTAGTCAGGGAGCAGCCCCCGAGCTAGGAACCTCAGCAGCAGCAGCGGCAGCGGCAGCAGCGATGGGCCCGGAGGCTGGCGGGGGTGGCCCCAATGGAGCAGCCGCAGCAGACCAGACGGGTGGCCTTGGGCCCAGCGGGGCGGCCCAGGAGGAGCAGGCGGGCATGGAGTGCCCCGTGTGCCTGGGGATGGTGCCCGCCGGTGCCGACATCCACGTGTTCAGCGGCTGCGGCCACGCCTTCTGCAAAGGTGGATGGGTATGCATGCATGTGTATGATGTAGTTGAGGTGGGGTCAGCGGCAGGGAGAGAGTTTACTGTCACGCCCTCACTTGGACATGCACCCCACCCCAGCCATCGTACATGTCATGCCCCGTGCAGACTGCGCCGCCAAGCTGGTGCTGCAGCAAGGTTTCTGCGCCGTGTGCCGCCAAAAGGTGACTGCCAAGCAAGTGGTGCGCGTGGCGGCGGGCGGCAGCACCTCCAGCGGTGCAGCCTGCGACCCCGAGTACGATGCGCTGGGCAGGGTGAGGGCGGGGGGCCGGGGGTTGTTGGCCGGTGGGGCGCGGCCTTAACAGAGGTGGAGTGGATGGGTTGGAGGCGGTCATTTTGCGTGTGCAGTTTCTCTGTGCATGGTGTCACCCTGCTAGTTTTCCCACTGCTCTGCCGCCCCTGCTGCCCCGCAGATCCAGCCGCAGGGCGAGTGGAGCGCCAAGGTGGAGGCGCTGCTGCGCCGCCTGCTGCACCTGCAGACCACCACGCCTAACGAGAAGAGCCTGGTGTTCAGCCAGGTGCGCACCTGGGTGGGGAGGGGATAGTGAGCAACCCTGTTGCCTTCAAGTTTTCGGCCGCAGGAGAAGTGCTCTAGGAAGCCAAGCCCTAGCTTCATTGCTCTGCCCCTGCCCACCTCTCCCCCTCAGTTCCCGGATGCCCTCAAGCTGGTGGCCCTGGCGCTGCAGACCAACGGCATCAAGTTTGTGCAGCTGCTGGGCGGCCGGCAGGCGGTGAGTGGAGGCAGGCACTTTTACGTTAATGCACGCTGCTTGTCTGTGAACTGCTTTGAAATAAAAGCGATCCCCGCCGCCGCCGCAGCACTGCCTGTGGTGTTCATGCATGCCCAGCACCCCCACGCTCCCCGTCATCTGCGCGCCTGCAGGCGCGCAAGGCAGTGGCAGCCTTCCGAGAGGACGACGAGGTGCGCGTGTTCCTGCTGTCCCACCGTGCCGGCGCTGCAGGGCTGACGCTGGTGAGTAGCGATACGTGTAATGGCATGCCTTGGCCACTGCACTTGCGGGCGCCTAATTAACATTCAGTTGAGGCTGACTGTTGAGTGCTGGTTGGCTTGCTGCTAATGCGCTTTTCCACCCGTTTGTTGGCTGGCAGGTGCGGGCCAACCACGTGTACCTGCTGGAGCCCGCGCTGGATCCATCGATAGAGCAGCAGGCGGTGGCGCGCGTGCACCGCATCGGCCAGCAGCGGTGAGCTGCATGTGCACCAGTCTGTTTGCACTCTGGGGTGGATGGACGGACAAGCGCCTGAAGCATTGTGGCCTGCAAGTCCTCTTCTCTCGCCCACACCAGGTCACTACCTCTCCCTGGGTGCAGGCCCGTGACTGTGTGCCGCCTGCTCATTCGGGACAGCATTGAGCACCGGGTGCTGGCGGTGCAGGAGGCCAAGCATGCGCTGTGAGCGCTGGGCATGGGGTAGGGTGGCATTCTCGCCTGCCTGGTTCGCTCACATGAAGGCCTAGCAGGCTCACTGGCCGATGCACACTCAATCGTGGCCCCCACATGCACATGCAGATTTGCTGGGGCGGACGGTGCTGCCGAGGACACAGCAGAGCTGGCCACCACCGTGGAGGCGCCGGTGCGGGCAGAGACGCTTGGGGAGGAGGACATGCAGGGCCTGCTGGACGGCGTGTGACCGCATGCATGCACCAGTGTTACAATTGTGTTCAGTGCTCTGTAAGTGTCAGGCCTAGCCTCAAGTCAGGTGTCACGCGGGCATGCCGCTGCCCTCATCTGCTGCTGCGTCAATCTCCGCTAGCGGGTCGGGCCCATAGAGCTGCGCAGTGGCAAGGCAGGCAGGAAGGGCCAGGGGGTCCATTAGCAAGCAGGCTGGTGACGAGTAGCATGCAGCCAGGCGGCGCAGTGCAGCCAGCCATCGAGCTGCCCCACACCTTGATGGTCCGGTCGTAGCCGGTGGTGGCCACGGTGAAGGAGCCGTCTGGTGAGATGTCTGCCCCCATGACCTTGCCCTCGTGCCCCGCCAGCGTGCGCAGCAGGCGGAAGCGCGGCCCGCCCCACAGCCGGCTGGTGTTGTCATACCCAGCCGTCAGCAGGTAATGGCCGCTGTCGGGCTCAAACCGTACCGCGCTGATCAGCGATGTGTGGCCTGTGGGCCGGCGTGGGCAACACGGTGTGTGGTGGTGAGCGGCCAAGAACCACACACTGAACAATGTCTCAACTTGCGTGAAAACCTGCAAAGCAAATACTAGGCCATCGCACACATGGCCATGGCAGCAGGCCTGGCCGCTCCCAAGCACTCACCGGGCAGGACAGAGAGCACTTGGCGCTTGCGCAGGTCCCACACCCGCGCCGTGTTGTCCTCGCTACCAGTGGCCAGCAGGTAGCCGCAGGGAGAGAAGTCCAGCGACAGCACCGCCTTGACGTGGCCCTGCAGCCAGAAGGACAGTTGGGTGGGCAGCAAAGATTGATGGGGGCAGGGCTGGCAAAGCAAGGAGAAGAACGTGCACCAGCACTGCAAGTTATCACAAACTGCCCCCATGCCTCCTTATGCCACGCAGCAGCCCCCAAGCAATCGCATCACGCACAATCACCTGGCAGGTATAGATGTTGCGCCCCGTCCGCATATCCCATACCCGTGCAATGGCATCCATGCCGCCTGATGCCGCCAGCGCGCCATCGTTCTGCAGAAGGGTCGCCAGGGCAGAGTAGCGGTTAAGGCAGCTTCCAGCTGCACTGAATTATACAGCTGATCCAGGCAACTCATTGGCTGCAGGCCCACCATCCCGCCGACAACTGCACCAGCCCAGCCGCACCTGGAAAGCTACTGCGTACACTGCTCGGCTGTGCCCCTCCTGCTCCTGCAGGCACTCCCCCGTCTCAATGTCCCACAACCGCCACGTCTGGTCAAAGCTGGCAGTGCCTGCAGGCAGGCAACCAAGGGTGCAGGCACAGCATGACATTGTCAACCTGCGCCGGCTAGAGAGGGAGCTGCGTCACATTGCTCTCAGTGCTGACATCAAGCCAGCCGTACGCTGCCCCTGCCGCTCACCCAGGTGCCGCCCCATGGGGTGGAAAGCGATGCGTCCCAGCCGGTCGGTGTGCCCCGTCAGCGTGCGCAGCAGCTTGCCGTCGCCCGACCAGAGCTTGGCGGTGGCGTCGGTGGCGCCCGAAGCTAGTGTGACCGCCGCCTCCATGCGGCCTGGGTTGGGTGGGTGAGGGGGAGGGGAGGGAAGGGGGAGACCATAGGGCTGTTAGGTGGCCCGTGCCTGCACAGGGCTGTTAGGTGGCCCATGCCTGCACACCGGATTGCTCAGAACAGCTTTGCGCTAAGCATCACAAGTGCTGTCCTCGGCTGCCTTCCTGCCATCACTGCACTGCCCCGTCCTGCTCTTCCCTACCCCACATAATAGTGCACCTGTTGTGGAGGCCTCTGGGTGCCAGGCTACCCCCGTCACGCGCTCCGCATGCGCCTTGATGGTCAGCTGCTTCTGCAGCGAGGGCATGGCCCAGACCTTGAGTGTGCCGCTCCACGAGCCCGTGGCCAGCTGCGAGCCGTCGGGCGAGAAGCAGCAGCCCACGATGGGCCGCTCGTCGCCAATCTCAGACGCCTGCATGTGGTGATGGTGGAATGAGAGGGCAGGGCTGGGCTACTTGTGGAATGCAGGGGTGGCACGCTGTCTCACAGAAGCTTGATGGGCACACTCAGATGGGCCACTTCTTCCCTGCAGCCCCACACTCCCTACCCACCTGGTTGGTCATGATGCGCAGCTGGCGCTCCGCCGCCGCCACCTCGGCCGCCTCATCTTCATCGGGGTTCTCTCGCGCTCGCTGCGCCGCCGCCAGCCGCAGAGCTGCTCGCCGCAGGCTGAACTGCGCAATCTCCTGCCGCGCGTCTGCTAGTGCTGGGGGCCCCTCCGTGTAGAACACCTCTGTGGTGGGCACCGCCGACACTGCTGCCGCCGCCTCGGCCATCTCTGCGTCCGTGGGCGGCCCCAGTGCTGCCACCGCTGCCTCCTCCCCCATGTGCGCCAGCAGCTTGCGCAGACGGTCACGCCGCTCCATCTGGGCACAGGGAGAGCAGGTGGCGGTGGCAGGAGGGTCGGCGCAGAGCTGCAGTTTGGCCAGAAGCAGCTGCCGTGCAGACAGATGGCACTGCACCGAATGCAGCTGCCGAGGTCACCTGCCTCGTGCAAAGCTTGGCCTGCTGCTCATTCCACCTGTGCAAATGCACTGTGCATTTGCAAAATCACCCTACCCTCCGCCCCCAGCTCATCCAAGCCACAAGCCGCCCCGCCACACCTCGCGCTCGCCGAACAGCGTGACCGGCTCGCCCAGCTGGCGCAGCAGGCGCCGCACATCGGCGTCATTGGTGGGCACCACCGTCGCCTTCATCTTGCGCCGCAGCTCAATCTCGCGCATCAGCTCCTGCTGCTTGCGCGCCTGCTCCGCGCTGGCCTGCAGGGCGGCAAGCAGGTGGGGCAGACAGGCAGGTTGCGTGATGGGAGCTGCAGGCTGGCTGTTCAACATTCGACGTGCAACACATCTGCCAACTGGCCCGCCGGCTTGCACTGCCATCATCTGGATTTCAGCAGCCTGGGCGCACCTCCGGCAGCTCCAGCACCTCGGCATCCGCCGCCTGCCGGAAGATGTTGCCCGCTGCAATGCCTGCAGCACAGCGCATATGGCCAGCAGGGTGTTGGCACTGGGGGCAGGACACAACTGCGATTACAGACCTGCTGTCCGAGATCATGGCCGACTTCCAGCCACAGACTGCGACACCACGCAGCTGCTCGAACCGTGGCATGGCTGCAGGCGCACCTGCCGCCAGCCCCGCCGCTGTGTCGCCGCGCTTGATGGCGCCAAACACCACCGGCTGCTGGCCGGCGGCCGGCACCCGCACCTGCCAGGAGAAGAGCACGGCAGGGTGAGTCAAGTGTATGCATCGGGGCTAAGGATCCAACCCAGCACACTGCCGACCGACTGCTACCAGTGGCAGTGCGCGACGGCGGCAGGCAGCGCCGCCGCCCTTCCGCCGGCCCAGGCAGCGTGCAGGACCCAGCCGCACCGGCACATCTTCATCCATGTTGTCTGGCTCCATCGCTCAAGCCGCACGGTCCGGCCGAGCCTCCGTCAGCGAGCTCGGTGATGGGGGGCGGCTGGGAGGGCTCGGTGGCGAGCTGTGAGTAGCGACAGACAGCAGCGGCCGCGATGCCGCGTCGCGGACGCCTGCGGGCGTGCTGCCGGCGCGCCATGAGGGACAGGCTGGCGGCCCAGTGCAAGCTGGAGGCCGCCTGTGCGCCCGATGGCCGCCGCGATCGCAGTCCCTGCGAGTTTACAGCACTCACAGCTTGCACGCCGACGCTGAGCAAGCTTCCCGGGGCCTCAAAGCCGACCCGGTCGACGGGAGGGAGCGGGAGGGCTCGCGAGCGGGCGGATCCACCATGGTAAGCGATCCGGAGATCGATCAGGGGCGGCGGGCCTGCCCAGCCCGCCGACGGGCGCAGGCGCCCCTCGCCCGCGCTCCCCAGCCCCTGCTGCTTCCCCTGCTGCCTGCCGAACCGACCCTCCCATCCCCCTGCACCTCCTGCCCCCAGCAGCAGGACAGCCTGCCCTTCATGGCGGCGCCGCACGATGCGCTGCGGCAGGGGCTGGTGACGCTCAAGGACGGCGCGGCGGTCAGCCACCCGGTGGAGCAGATACAGCGGCTGGCGGGCCCGGCGGGGGAGCAGTCGCGGCTGGAGATGCTGCGCAACGTGTACGGCTCCGCCCTGCCGGCGCGCATGCAGATCGAGAAGCAAATCCTGGACAGGTGGGGTGGGGAGGGCGGCATGCGGGGGCGGGCAGCGGGTGCGTATCCAACCAGCTGCACGGCCCGCAGTTGCGCCGGGTGCTGCCGCCGTGCTCTCAAGCTTGTACTGGTCGTGCAGACGGGTATATGTGTCTGCTGCAGCACGTGGCCACCGGTCAAACCCAGCCGTGTCCTCTTCGCACAGCGAATAGCAGCTCGCCAGCCTGCCTGCCCATTCCTGTCGTCCCGACCTGCTTGCCGGCCGTTGCTTGGCGGTGCATGCTCGCTACTCCTCCCGCAATTCTTTCTCTCCGCCTGCTGTTCACACACTGCCTGCCTCCCTTGCCCGCCGCCTTGCCACGCGTGCGCAGGCACGAGCGGCTGCCGGGGCTGCCCTCGTCCAAGCTGGGCCTGGAGGCGATGACGGGCGCGCTGGAGGACTTTGGATTTGAGAGCTACCTGAACCTGCCGCAGGACAGCGAGGCGCCGCAGCCCGACCTGCACTCCCAGATGGAGCAGCGGCTGGGCATGGCGGGCGGCACCAAGCCCATGGCACGCGGCCTGCCCATGTGAAGCGCCTCGGCGCAGCCAGGCCCATTGTACATTAGCTCGCTCTGCTCTGTAAATGCACACACTCGCGCATGAATGGAGATGGCATTGGCACCTGCAGAGAGCATTGCGTGGGGCAGGAAGTTGGACCGCTGTCCGGCCGCCATCTCCAGCTGCATTGGACTGCCAGTCCAGCTGGGCGGCCTCCGCCCTCTTCCCTCTACAGCCAGCTTGCGGCCAGACCTGCAGCCATGTCGCTGAGCTCAAGTTTTTTTCCGCTTCCCCGCCTCGCGGGTGCTGCCGGGCCTGGCCACCACCTGTCTGGCGCAAGCGGCATTGACAAGCCGCAAGCGAGGGCCGAAGCCGCCATGCAGCCTGTTCTGGCGCGCCTGCCGCCGCCGCCGCCTGCGCCCGCTCCCCTTGCTACGCCGGCCGTGCCCGCTGGCCAGCAGCTGCTTTTCCCCGCGTCCCGCACACACCTATGGGACCGCAGCAGCGCTGGAAGCACTGCAGTGTTAGACTTGCAGGTTGGTGGATTGCTTATGCTGCTGTCCCACCTCCCGGCGTCCCTCCCGCTGACCCGCCTGCCTGTCCACTACCCCCTCGCCCTTGCCGCCATCCTCAGAACATGGAGCTGCACATCTCGCTGGCACCTGACGCGTGGCCGCTGCTGCAGCGCCTGCAGCGCGGCGCCGTGTCTAATGCTGTGCTGCAGGCACACCTGCTGCCCGGCAGCAGCTGCAGCTGTGGCCTTCACGTGCAGCTGGCCGCAGCAGCAACGCAGCGCAGCGCCACTGTAGCTGTGGGCTTGCAGCACACAGGGCCCGCCCCTGACAGCTCGCTAGCTGCAGCAGCCGCGCAGCAACTGGAGGTGGCAGCCAGTCGGGCCCCCGCACCTGCCGGTCTTGCCCACCTGCTGGCTGCTGGCGCAACTGCCCGGGCAGACGGCACTGGCGGCCTGCTGGTGGCGGGCACAGCAGTCGTGCCCACCCCCATCCTTGATTTTCGGCCGCTGCTGCCCAAGCGCCTGGCTGCCACACCGCTGGCGCAGCGCTTGCAGCTGCAGCTGCGTGACCCCGTGCCGCCTGCAGAAGAGGTGCGTACCCAGCAGTAGCCCATGCCAGTTGAATGAGGCTGTGCAAGCCTGCTCATCTCCCCTGCTGCGCCTGCATGCAGGACGGCCTCCTCACCATGGACCGCGGCCGCAGCCTGGTGCCGCTGGCAGCCAGCGAGGCTGCGGCATACAGCACACCGCTGGTCGGCTGCTGGGTGGCTGGGTTAGCAGACGTGAGGCACCCTCTCGTGGCTGCCGCCTGCCTGCGCTTCCTGTGCAGGCGAGCCCAAAGGGCAGCTGCTGGTTGAGGGATCGAGCTGAATGCCTCCTGTGTTGGCACGCACGCTTGGCGCTCTTGTCAATGCCGCCCGTTTCCTCCTGCTGCAGCAAGGCCATCGCGGACAGGGCCCTGGCTGCCGGCGCCGGCTTCCTGCTGCTGCTGTTTGCGCACGGGGCGGCGGTGCCGCAGTGGCAGTGCTACGAGGTGCACATCAGCTTGCGGAGTGGACTGGTGCCGCTGCAGGCACGCTCATTCATGTTGCAGTGGCACCCAGAGCGCAGTGCTGGTGCCCAACCATGCTCGGCCGCTGCGTGCAAGGCAGACCTGCCCGGCCTGCCAGCAGCGCTGAGCTGCCGCCTGGCACCTATGAGCCCGCCTTCCGCAGCCAGCGGCAGCGGCAAGTTCAGCTCTGCAACCGTGGGCAGTGCAGGGCTGCCCGGCCTGCCTGAGCCAGCAGCTGACGTATCCCCAGGAGCCAGCAGCTGCAAGCTTGGAGCGCTGCATGGCATGCCAGCGGTTGCGGCAGCCGCAGTGACCAGCCCACCCAGCTGTCGGTATGTGCCAGGGGCAGTCTGTGCTAGCCCCACAGCAGGGAGCATGACGGCTGGGAGTGAGTGGGGCATGTCAGCGTGCAGCAGCCGCAGCAGGCACAGCAGCCGCAGCCGTCGCTGCAGCCTAGCGCCGTTACTCCAAAGCAGCAGCATTGCCGGGCTTCAGGCGCATGCTGGCTCTAGCTGCCTCACGGCCCCTGAGCCGCAGCGGGCAGCAGGAGAAGCATGTGGATCCCCAGCAGCTGGCGACAGTGTGGAGAATGCTTTTGTGGCTGCACACGATGCACAGCTGAATGAGGACACAGACCCTACAGCATGCTACCAAAGCCCTCCCTTGCTCAGCCCAGCTCGCAGCCCCCCATTGCCACAGCTTTGTTCACGACCTCCAAGTGCTGCTGCAGCTGGCATCAACCCCCAGCGCTGTGGAAGCAGCAGCAGCAGCAGCAGCGGTGGCGGCAACTTCAGCAGCGGCACGCAGGAGGGGGGCAGCCTCAGCCCACGCAGCAGCACAGGGGGTGCCAGACAGGGGCCCACAGCTGCTACATGTGAGCAGCAGGCTAAGCAGCAGCCTGCTGCTGCAGATCTTTTCCCCAGCCTGGCTGAGTGGCACAGCGACTCCAGCTTTGTGTTCCAGCCGCCGCCTGGGATGCCACAGGCACCAGCAGCAGCAGGCCTGAATGTTCAGCCTGTGGCAGGCTCAGAAGGCTTTGCCCAGCATCAGCAACAGTTGCTGCTGGCACTGCAGCAGGTGCTTGCCGGGTCAGCACAGCCAGTGTTGAGCAGCAATGTCCTGCAGCTGCAGCAGGAAGTGCTGCTGTTGCGGCAGGAGGTGCGTTGTTGCTTTGTGACTTGCGATGCATGGTTGTCTTTTGCATGCCTATGGCGCATTCACCAAACTTGCCCAATCGTTCCACACACGCAGGTGCTGCTGCTGCGTGCCCAGGTGTCCGCTTTGATCCCACTGCACTCTGCGGCGCCCCTTCACTGCTGGACACCGTTGCAGCCGCCAGCCTGGCCGTGGCAGCCTGTACATGTCAGCGTGCAGCAGGCGCAGCAGGCACAGCAGCCGCAGCCGTCGCTGCAGCCTAGCGCCGTTACTCCAAAGCAGCAGCAGCAGGATGCCCAGCAGCCTGCTGAGCTGCCTGAAGCTGCAGTGGCGCACTCCACCGCAGCAGCAGCAGGCCCCAACCCTTTGCACGCTCCTTCAGATAGTGGCAGGGTGGCTGCTGCCTCGCCAGATGCTGCCATGCAGCCTCAAGCGCTGCCGATGGCAGCGGAGGCTACGCCTGGCCCAGAACACCCTGGCGCTCCCAGCAACCCAGCGCAGCAGACAGCTTGGGGCGCGGCAGAGGCTGCCATTGATCGGCTCATAGAGGAGGCGGAACGTGCCGCCAGCGCTGCATGCTTCTATGAAGGCATGGATGCGGCGCAGCCTGCATGGCGGCCAGAGCAGACGGCGGTGCATGGCGAGAGCGGGGCTGCTGTAGCGGACTGGGATGCTCCTTCGGCGGGTGTGGCGGCAGTCCCTGGTCTGGAGGGTACAGTTGCCAGCATGGCAGGCTCCTGCCCACCTGCAGCAAGTTCGCCAGGACAGCAGCAGGAGCAGGAGCAGCAGCAGGTTGCAGCTGCTGCTGCTGCTGCTGCTGAAGGCGGCAGCAGGATGGCTCGGGACAGCGAGGATGAGGACGAGGACAGCGATGACATCGACCTGCTAATCAAGTATGCCCTGCTGCCCTCTGGCCGGCTGCTGGGCGGTGGCAGCCGCAGCAGCTGCCATGGCTGCGCTGAGGCACACTCTCCGACTAGGCGCCGCTGGCGGCAGGCGGCATCATCTGATGACGATGATGACTAGCTGCCTTTGCAATGAATGCGACCTTGCGACAGCATGTCTGTAAGCAGTGAAATGTGCACAACGGTTGAGCGTGCGTGCTCAAGTCGCAGGACAACAGCCAAAGCAAAAAATCAAGAGCACATGCAGCCTGGCAGCTTCGTGGCAATGCGCGCAGCACACACTCGCATGGCGTGCCGCCGCATTGACGGCAGCGGGCCCCTGGAGAGAGGCTCGCCCAGGAGGCTACTGTTGTGCTCGTCTCAACTTGAAATTACTCTCTCAAGCCCAGCTTCCGCACTGTGAACTGCAAATGCTGCAGGCTGTGGCCCAGTCTCGCGTGCTGCCGGCACGGCCGGCCCGCGCAGCTGCCTCCAACAGGCTCCGTGCTCGCCGCGCAGTGATCACTGCCGTGGCCGAGAAGAACACCGGCGTGGGTGAGCGGAACCGCCAGCCAGAGGCCGGGCGAGCCGCATCTGGCTCCCCAGGCTGCGGCGGCACACGGGAGTCATACTGTTGATCTGAAGTAGCGATTGCAGCTCGGCAGGCGGGCTGGCGCTGGTCTCGGCTTCACCGCCGCCGGTGCCGCCGCCCGCGAGTCTCCCACCACCGCGCCTTGCGCCGCGGCCCCGGTCATGCACACCTCCCACCAGCCTGCATCACGAGTTGAACTTCCCATAACTGGCCAAAGCTGGTGATGGGTGCCCAGTGACTTGTGGTGCTGGTTGGCCACTGCCTCCTTGCAGCCAGCGATGTGGACGAAGGCGGCGTGAGCGAGTACTGCAGCATCGGCCCTGATGGCAAGCGTATCAAGCTGTCCCTGGGCGAGGTGAGCTGAAGGGGCTGGTAAGGCAGACTTGAGTGAGTCTGAACGCATTGCTGTTGCAGGTGCATGGCCCCGCAAGCGTTGGCACGCACGTCACCACGCCCCATCCCCCGCCGCTGCCCGCGTGTGCTGCAGAAGGAGCAGCTGTTCCTGGAGGCGCTGTCTGCTTATTATTACGAGGGCAAGGCGCTGATCAGCGATGAGGAGTTTTCCAACCTGAAGGACGACCTGGTGTGGAATGGATCCAAGGTGGGGCGAGCGGGCGCTCCTTCCCACTGTGAAGTCCGCCACCCCCCCTTCATTGCGTTGGAACTCCATTTACTGCTCCGCCCCACCATGCGCCGCATCAAACAGGCTTTCCACCCCTCTGCCACAGGTGGCGGTGCTGAGCAGCGATGAGCAGCGGTACCTGGAGGCGCAGATGGCGTACAACGCGGGCAAGCCCGTCATGAGCGATGTGAGGTCATGCGTCACGAGTCCAGACGGGAATCAACACATGCTGGCACTGAACCTCTCTCTTACATGACCCCAAGCGATCATGAACAGCAGCAACAGCTTCCTGCAAGTAGCGGCGGTGCTCCTGCCCCTGCCACACAACACCGCAGGCAGGCTGTGTTGCCTGCGCCTGCCTCGACTCACGGATTTAGTGCTTTTCTTTGACCATCCCGCCCTGCGCAGGCCGATTTTGATGCACTCAAGGCGCGGCTGCGCCAGGGCAACTCGGTGGTCACGGCACGGGGCCCGCGCTGCAGCATCTCCACCCGCAAGCTGTCCAGCGACGCCAGCGTGGACTACCTCAAGCTCACCCTCATCAATCTGCCCGCCGCACTTGTGGTGCTGGGCGGCGTGTTCTCCATCGACGACCTCACCGGCTTTGAGATTACAAAGCTGGTGGAGCTGCCCAGCCCCTGGGGCATTGTGAGTCGGGGTGGGCATGCTTCTGCGGTTTGCAGCACCAGCATGTGTTGCTTGGCCCTTGCGTTCAGCAGTAGGAGGGCTGCGCTTTAAAGTTGCCGTGCCTTGCTGCTGTGCCTGAGGTAGGTTTTTATTTCGGAGTTCAGCGTTGCTTGGCACCGGCTGGCTTTCAACCCTGGCAGCAGCCTGGCGGCCGGCCGCTGTAATGTGGCAGTGCCACCCCTTGCCTTATGTAGGGCACCCAACGACCGGCCTGCCGCCTGCCGCCAGTGATGCAGCTTTTCACTAGCCTCTGAGGCTGCTCCTGTTAACTTGCAGGTTGTGTTGTGGGGCTTCTTGCTGCCCACCATTTATGTGCTGGCCAGCAGCATCACCAACCTCATCTTCAAGGACGCCCTGATCCTCAAGGTGGGCGGGGCAGGGGTCCGCGCCAACAGGGTGGGGGCCCGGGCCAGCAGGACCAGGCTGCTGTGCCACATGATAAAGCACCGCGATGGCTTGCTGCCGCTGGGCAGTGCTTCTGCACAGCAGCTGCACCCGGTGCAGGCGGTGGACTACTCTCGCCCTCCATTTGCGCCAACGCGACCTGCATTCCCCACCTTCGCAGGCGCCTTGCCCCAGCTGCAACACGGAGAACACGGTCTACTTTGGTGACATTCTCACAATCCAGGGTAAACACAAGGGTTGAAATGGGGAGTGTGGTGTAACATGTTGTCAGGGCGGCGTTGGCACCGTGCGGCACACCTGCCGCTGCCGCCGCCGCTGCTGCTGTTGCGCCTGCTGCTGCTGCATCGTGTCAACAGGCTCAGACCTGCTGGTACCCGCCACGGATCCTCATCCACCCCGCCTCCCCACCGCAGGCAACCGTAAGGAGAACACCGTGCCCTGCAGCAACTGCAAGACGCAGCTGCGGTTTGACGCCCAGACGCGCGAGGTGGAGGTTGTGGAGGAGGCCAAGGCCTGATCAGATGCATCCCGCAAGTGGCAGCCTACTGTGTGCCACCCCACTTTGCCAACAAGCTGTACCATGTCCCACCCCACACACTGCTTTTCTGCGCACTGACCTGACTCTGCTCTACCCTCCGGTTACTGGCCCCCACCACACGCCCAGCTACTCTGTCTGCAATGCCAGTGCTTACATGTCTGCTGGCAGGATCTAAGATAATAAAGCTGCACCACAGTGATGCTCTATAACACAACAAGCTGCGCACCATGGCGGCATGTGCAGCAGTGCTCCAACACTGGGCTTGCTGCTGCTGCTGGCACTTGGCACCCGCCGCACCACAGCTGGGCTACCGGCGCGAGCTCATGCGGTTCAGCTTCCGCCGCTTCCGGTGCTTGTGCTTGTTCATGGCCCTGCACGTCGCAGCGGGTTGGGTGTCAGGGGCGGTGCGATGAGTGCAATGAGCCACAGCATGCTCTCTCTAGGAGAGGGGGCAGACGAGCCGAACAACACGCGAGTTGGGCAGCGGCTGTGGTCACACCAGCCAAGACATTGCCACACGCCGAGCCCAGGTGCTAGCCGCACGTACCTCTTCCGCTTTCGCCGCACACTGTCTGCCCACAGCTGCTCTAGCTGCCGCAGGATGCCCTGCTGCTGCTGCGGTGCCTGGATGGCAGGGGCCAGTGGCTGCAGGGTCGCTGCCGCAAGGCCTTGGCTGAGGCTGGCTGGCTGCTGCCGCGCCGCCGCTGCTGCTGCCGCGCTTGCCCACTGCGGGAAGCCTGCAAACAGGAGTCGAGGGGTATGGCAGCGCACATGAGCGCACACAGAAGTCGGTTCTCAGGCGGGGCGCAGGCGGCAAGCCGACAGCGGCGGCAGCGACGGCGGCAACAGCAGGCTGCCAGAGGCGCCCCCAGCGCGCACCAGCGACTGCCTGCTTGCTGCATGCCTCCAGGGCAAGGCCGGGGGGCACCAGGGCGCCTCCCCAGCGAGCTGCACCGCTGGGCGCCGCCTCGCTGAGCGTGGCGAGCGCGCGGCAGGCACCCCGCAGGGCGCCCTGAGCAGCCCTGCTCAGGGCCTGCATGCTGGGCCTTTGGGTTAAGCTTCTGGGCGGGCTGGCGTCGGCAAGGGCTCGGATGGGCGCTCTGCGTTGCTGCCGCACACGAGTGAGCAAGGCAGTACGCGATGATCGGCCCCGATTGGCAGGGGGCGAGCCCCGGTGTCCAACTGCGCCACGTGGCCTCCCCATCTTGCCGGAGCACAGCTTTGGGGCCCCAAGGGCCTGTTGCTTGGGTTCTTGGAGGGCCTGGGAGTGCATGAACAGGCCCCAGCCGTCGGCCTCGCTTCACCCGGCGTAGCACCGCTATGCTAGCCGCACAGCTGCGCCTGGCGGCTGCCCGGGCGTCGCCCCTGGCCAGGGCGGCTGGTGGCACGCTCTTGCGCTCGCCCGGACGTTGCAGGGGGGCGCAGGGGTTGGCCGCCGCCGGCGCCGCCCGCCTCCCCACCCTCGGCGCTTGGCAGCGGCCGGCGGCGGGCGCGTGGCTGCGCCCAGCAGCGGGCAGCGGCCGGGAGTGGCGCCAGTATGCAGCATCAACTGTGCAGGAGCAGCAGGCGCCCGCGGCGGCCCAGCCTGCAACCGCAGCAGCAGCAGCACCCCGAGGTGCGCCTGGCCAGTACACAAACCCTAACCTGCGTTGCAGCAGGCTGTTTCAGCTCTGCTGTGCCGCTCGCTGCCTTGCGTACTGACATGCGAGTAGAGGGCGGTCACAAGGCTTGTCTCTGGCGCACCCATCCTGCAGAGGCTCCTGCCACCGAGGCGGTGGTGCTGGATGTGCGCGGCATGAAGTGCGGTGGCTGCAGCGCGGCCGTCAAGCGCATGCTGCTGCAACAGCCGGGCGTGGCGGGCGCTGCTGTCAACCTGCTGACGGAGACAGCGGTGGTGCAGGTGGCTGTGCAGGAAAGTGCCGTCGGGCAGTCTCCGGATGAGCTGGCGGCAGCTGCCGCAGCCGTGCTTACGTCCAAGGGCTTCCCGGCGCAGCTGCGCAGCGTGGAGGCGGGGGTGGCGGACGATGCCGCCGCGCTGAGCGAGCGCAAGCAGGAGGAGCTGAAGAAGAGGTGAGGGCGGGGATTGGGCACACATGATTTGCCTGTTCTGCGCCCAGATCAACCCTGCCTGGCGTGCCTTGCTGCCCACAATGCTTCCTTCCATCCTCGCCCTTCCGGCCCTGCAGCACCCGCGACCTGGCATTTGCCTGGGGCCTGGCGCTGGTGTGCTGCACACACCACCTGGGGCACATGCTGCACGCAATGGGCCTGCACCAGTTTGCGCACACAGGTGGGACTGGGCATGTGGGGGCGGTTGCGTGGTCGGCAGCTTGTTTCAAGTTCAAGCTGTTCCAGTGGCCTGGCTGTGCTGAACAGCATGGGTGTGCTTGACAGCAGCACTTGCAGCAGGGTCTGTGCATCACCGAGCTTTCCGGCTACTGCCACTTTGAGTGCAGAGTTCATGCACGCACTGGGCAACCCATGGGTGAGCGGCGTGCTGGGCGCACTGGCCCTGTTGGGCCCCGGCCGCCCCCTGCTGGTGGACGGAGCGCTGTCCCTGGTCCGGTGAGTGGTTGGAAGAGCCGCCGCACCGTGGGGCCTGAGGCGTTCAAGTTACACGGCTGCAGTGAGGTGCGGCATGGTGTGCTACGCAGGCTGTGTTCACTGGCGTGCTTGCTGAAACGCTGCCTGGTCTGCCCCGCACCCCCGCCCTGCAGCGGCGCCCCCAACATGAACTCGCTGATTGCGCTGGGTGCATCCACCTCGTTTGCGGCGGGCGCCGCATCTGCTGCGCTGCCCGGCTTTGTGCTGGACCCCTCCTTCCTGGAGGAGCCAGTCATGCTGCTGGCCTTTGTGCTGCTGGGGCGCAGCCTGGAGGCGCGGGCGCGGGCGGCCGCCTCTGCAGACCTCACAGCCCTGGCGCGCCTCATCCCTGACAGCACCCGCCTGGTGCTGGACCCGGGGGCGGCGCCGCGCGCGCCTGCCAATGGCGCTGCAGCACCCGCGGCTGAGGAGGTGCTGGTGCCCACCGCCACTGTGCGGGCGGGCGATGTGGTGCGCGTGGTTCCTGGAGAGCGCGTCCCTGTGGACGGCGTTGTGCTGTCGGGCACCGCTTCGGGTGAGTGTGGGTGGGGAGGTTGTGTGGATGGGATTGGATGGGCGGGTATTGGCAGATGGGTTGGCGACACGCATGGGAGTGTCTGCACTGGCTGGTGGAATGGCAGTATCTCAACCTGGTTTGGTTGGTTGGTTGGTTGGTTGGTTGACAGACACGTTGATATGGCGTCCCCCCACCACTGCAGTGGACGAGAGCATGCTGACGGGCGAGTCGCGGCTGGTGCCCGTGGCGGAGGGATCGCCCCTCACCGGCGGCACGCTCGCATATGAAGCACCCCTCACGCTGCGCGCCACCTCCACTGGCCCAGCGTCCACGCTGGCTGGCATTGGCAGGTGGGTGGACGTGGGCAGGGTGCCGCAGCGGATGGCTTGTTTGCTCACAGAAGGGTGGCTTGTTGAGGAAGCTGCCCATGGAGGGCTTCGGCCGCCTTTCCACCCTGAGCTGTTGGCCATACTCCCCCCATCACCTCCCCACTCCTCCTCGCAGGCTGGTGGCGGATGCGCAGTCGCGCGAGGCACCCGTGCAGCGGCTGGCTGATGTTGTGGCGGGGCGGTTCTGCTACGGCGTCATGGCAGCCAGCGCCGCCACCTTTGGCTTCTGGTCGCTGGCGGGCACCAACATCTTCCCACAGGCGCTAGGTAAGCCTGCATGCTGTATGGGAAGGTGACTGGGGCTTGGCGGCTGAGATTGACATGCAGCTTGGTTTTGCCTAGATGGCCGCGACGGTGCAATGTGGCGCGGCCTGTGAGTGACCGCTCCTCCTGCCTTGCTTGCCTCCTGCTGCAGATGCGGTGGAGGCCGTGGGCGCACAAGCTCCGCTGCTGCTCAGCCTGAAGCTGGCCATCGACGTGCTGGTGGTGGCCTGCCCTTGTGCCCTGGGCCTGGCCACCCCCACAGCCGTGCTGGTGGCCTCCTCTGCAGGCAAGCAGGGGTGCATCCGGCATCAGTGCAAATGCATGCTGTGCCTGGCAGCCCCAGCTTTTTACACCAAGCAGCCGCGAATCTCCCTGCCTCTGACCTGCCTCCATTCTCTTGCTCCTGACTGCAGGCGCGCGGCGCGGGCTGCTTCTGCGTGGCGGCGACGTCATCGAGTCGCTGGCGACTGTTGACACGGTGGTGCTGGACAAGACTGGTACTCTCACCGGTCAGTGACCGCTGGGCTGGGCAAGGGGCGCTGCATGCCGGCCAATGCATGAGGAGCAGTGGATGCTGACCAGGCTGTGAGCGTGGCAGCTACAGCAGCACACGCATGCCAACCTGGCGCCAACTGTGCAGCTCAGGCTGTGCATCAAGAAGCTTTGTTGCCGCTCCCCCACCCTTGCTGCTGTGCAGAGGGCCGCCTGCAGCTGGCCAGCGTTGACGCGGAGGCGGGCGTGAGCGGGGATGAAGTGCTGGCACTGGCGGCGGCAGCAGAGCGCAACACACGCCACCCTCTAGCCGACGCGCTGGTAGCGGCGGCAGAGTCTAGGGGTGAGGCTGGGGCGCTGCTTGGGGCTTGTCTGTGGCCTCCAGCCCTGGCCTACAACATCCATTTGCCAGCAAGTCACGCAACCCGTTGCCACTGCCTGCTCACCTGGGTGATGTGTTTGCCTTTGTACCCTTTTGCCCTGCCTTCCAGGCCTGGACGTGCCCGAGGCCAGCAGCTCACAGACGGCGCCAGGCGACGGCGTGTGGGCAGTGGTGGGCGATCGACACGTTGCTGTGGGCCGGCGGGAGTGGGTGCAACAGCGGTGCGCCGCCGATGCGGCAGGCCAGGCAGCAGAGCTGAGCAGCAGCGGCAGCGGCCGGGAGCGCAGCTCCGACACCGAGGTCTGGGTGGGCTGGGT
>VIYQ01002349.1:0-14724 GCA_009928355.1 Chlorella sp. CH2018 | reverse complement strand
CCACCCACCCACCCGACTTGTCATGTGCGGCAAAGCCCAGGCAGTTGCCGGAGCCCTTGCCCTGGCCGTCCAATGCCGTGGCATCAGGGTGGGAGCAGCCGCGGTGCAGAGACTGCGCCAGCTTGTCAAACGCCAGCTCGCCTGCAGTATTGGAGTGAGAGTCCAACTGGATGTGCAGTTGGTGCAGGGATGCATCTGTACCCTTGAGCTGCCATCAGCTGCTGCTCACTGCCACCTCCACTACAGCGCTCCTGCCCGCCGGCAGCTCCTGGCGGCTATCCCAACCACGCCTGTGCCCGCTTCCTGATCACATGCACCCCACACCGCCAGCTGCCACAATCTCAACCCCAAAGGCCTACAAGGCAGGTCCTTGTCGCCATCGCTGCCATACTGGCGCACCACCTTCTGCAGCGCTTCCTTGGGAGCGTCACTGCCGCTCTCAGGGCAGGCCTGCAAGTGGGGAGTGAAAAGGCAGTGAAAAGGCAGTGGCTCATTACAAGCATGCCAGCCCGCTGCTGTAGCTGGCATTAGCGAGGCAGGTGAGCGCAGCTCGGGAGATGCCGGCGGCTGCCGCGTTGCTGGCGGCGTCGCGCGCCGCTGTTGGCGGCGGCCAGCGACGTTGGCGGCGAAGGGGCCCTGGCGCCTCCTGGCCCCAGCCGCCCCTTCGCCCCTGCCATGCAAGCCCACCCACTCTCGCCTGCTTCCAGAGCGAGAACTCGCGGGGCTGCTGCTTGGCCTGCTCAGGCGCCGGCGCCGGCTGCACCTTGACGGCGGAGGCTGTGGGAGGAGCCATGGCTGCCTGTGCGGCTTGCTGCTTCGCTGATGACGGCTATTGAAGTGAAAGACTCTGGTTGAGCCGCAGGAGAGGTACAAGATGCCTCCCCGCCGCATCAGCGCTCGTCCTACTGGGCTGGCTGCATGGGCGAGGCGCAGGAGCCGCCGCCCCGGCGGCAAAAGCCAGCAGCCATGCTTACAATCAATGGCGTTCACATAAGCTTGCACACAGGTTGAGCATCACTCAGTGCCCTGCTTCAAGTCACAAACAACCAGGCACCAGCGCAGCCCGCCGCTGCACCTGCCGCCTGCCACCTGCCGGCCTGGCACTTGTACGGCACGCCCGGCTTCCCATCTGTCTGTCCGGGCAGCCGCAGCTTCCACCTAGCAGGTTCCAACCCATCTGCACAGGCCAGCGTTACAGAGGCGCATGCCCACCGGCTGCCCGGGTCTCAAAAGTCATTGCGAGAGGCCTTGTCGTAGGGCCCAGTGGTCTGCCGCCCCTTGTCGTGCAAGCGCCCCGCGCTCTGCAGGCAGGGCCGGCATGGGGGATAGAAGGAGCAGGTGATGGGGCAGCAGCCGGCAGCACAGCGCGCATCTCGTCGGCCGCTGCGCTCCAGTGCCGCTCCGTCGCGCCGCACCTGCAAACGGATGCACCCGCTTTGGCTGCGCACGGAACGGCCAGTCCTGCGGGCCAGCTTGCACGCAGCTCGTAAGCTGCCACACCCAGCCACGGCCCAGCCAGCCAAGCCGGGTACCGCCAGCAGCTGAGGCACTGGACCTTCTCCTCGCTTGCCAAACATGCGTGTCAACAATCGCAAACGTGGAGCCGTGCAGGCCCGGCCCCTTTGCAAAACGATACATACACCAGCAGCAGAGCTGGAGCAGGGGAGGCGCACCTTGGGGTCGTGGGCGTCGTTCAGCGGGCCGTACTCTGAGGCAAGGGCCAGGGAGGGAGGTGCGTAAATTGCAGGTCAGTCGAAGCTGGTTGCAGCCGTCAGCTGGTGCTGCAGGTCGGCCAGCTGGAATGGCACATCCCAGGGACGCACAATGCGTGCGCGCTTTAGAGCACACCTCAACTGGCTGTGCAACTTCTTAAATGTAGGACTGTGGCGGCAGGCGGCGGCAGGCTCCGTTGCAGTAAGCAGCAGCTCACCGTTGCGGACGATGTGGGTGGGTGCTGGGTCTCGCACGGGGTCTTCGTTGCGGTGCATATGCTTCAGCTCCTGCAGTATTCAACGAGGTGGCATTATTGCTGTGAGCGGCAAGCTGCAGCCGCGAGTGAGTGTATGCCGGCAGGAAGCTGCCTGCTGGCGGCATCAGCAGCGGCGGCAGCGGCAGCGGTGGCAAGAGCAGCCGCTAGGTGCGCCAGGCAGGAGCGCAGGGCCGTCCAAGGCTGGTAAGCCGTGCTCGCCTCCTCCAGCTCGGCCTCCGAGCCGGGCGCCGCCTTGAAGTTGGGCCACTTGAAGCCCTTCTTCTTCTGCTGCCCCCCTTCCTGCTGGCCAGACATGGTTGTTGATTCAATTGAAGGTGCGCCAAAGCTTGCTGTGCATAGACAGACCTCAGCTGAGCAGCTCAGGCATGTTGATCTCTGCGCCGCAGCAGGTGGAAAGTGCGGCACAGCTGGGGTGGTGCAGCATCGCCTTTGCGACAGTACTGCTGAGGTAGCGTGCTGCCGGCCTTGCGAACGCATATGCATGCTGCTGCCTTTGCTGCTTTTTTGTTCAGAAAAAGCTGGCCCCATTCACCGGGCACGTCAGCTCGTATGGCACTCATGCTTTGTTCTGCGCCGCTAGCGCTGCGGCTCAGCTGATCTGTTTAAGGGCACGACTGCCAGCACCGCCCTGCTGGCAGCGTCAAAGACTGATTCAAACCTGAGGCGCTGCAGCCCGGCTGGGCCATGCGGCAAGCGGGCGGCGGCGGCGGCAGTCAAGGCAACACTCGCACATGCTGGGGCTAATCGCAACATCTTCGTGACGTCGAGCAGTAGCTAACCGCTCGTCGCAGCGCCGGGACTGCGAGCCAGCTCTGCAGGCCGGCGCATCGGGCCCATCGCGCAGCGCGGATGGCTTGCCACGCCACACAGGAGCGACCGGGCTGGGCGGCGCCTCGCGGCAGCCTGCGGCCACCACTGCGGGCGGCCACCGTCCCCGCCGCTGCCGCCGCTTGCAGGCAAGCGGGTCTGCCCGTCTCTGGACCGTTCTGCAGATGGCTGCCAACTGCTTACAGCCTGCAGATGACCTTAGATACTGTCTACCATAGGAGCTGCAGCTCCGTTCAGCCTGACTTCCAAGCGCAACCCTCTGCCTCTTCAGGCCGCTGGCACCGTGGCGCACTCGGCAGGGAGCAGCAGTGGCAGTGCAGGCAGCCCGCCAGCAGCAGCCGGATGGCAGCGGGTCCCACGCAGCAGGCAGCACCGCAAGCAACGGCAGTGTTACAACCCGCCGCCGCACCGGCCGGCCCTCGCTGATTAGCCGGGACAGCGAGGAGGACATTGCCGCAGCCCGGCAGCGGCTGGCGGCGTACCTGCAGCAGCAAGGTGGCATCAGCCGGGTGCAGGCAGCAGAGCTGGCAGATGACATGACTGCTTTTCTGGGTGCAGCGGCAGACCAGCTGGTGCCGGCGCCGCTGCAGTGGTTTGTCGGCCAAGGCATGCAGCCGCTGAAGGCGGCGCAGCTGCTGGTGCGCATTTGCAAGTCGTCTGCCGGGCATGCCTCAATGCTGAGACGGTGGCCTACCTGGCAGCCAGTGATTGCCGCCAACTGGCAGCTATTAGACAGCTGCCTGGCAGCCTACCAGCAGCAATGCAGGGCGGCCAAGCAGCGGCCGCTGAAGGGCAGCGAGTCGATGGCAGTGATGCTCAGCAGCATGCCCAGCCGATACCTGATGCTGACTTTGCCGGACCTCGCCAACAAGCTAGAAATGGTGCAGCAGCGGCTTGAGTTAACAGAAGCGGGTATGGGAGAGCTGTTTGCAGCGGGCCTGGCGCTCGGTGGCACTGAGGCGACGCTTGCAGCGGCTATGCGGTGGCTGGTCAACTTTGTAGGCAGCAAGGAGGTGGCAGCCGCCATGCTGCGGGTGGCCCAGGGGCTGCTCAGCTGCTCAGTTGCTGCACTCGACAGCAAAGTTGCAGCACTGCAGGCAGCCTGGGCAGGCATGCTGCAGCCGGAGCAGGTGCGGCAGCTGGCGCAGAAAGCGCCACATGTACTCTCCCGCAGCATTTGCCAGTATGGCCCCACAGCGGCGGTGCTGAGCGGCTGGTTCCCGCAGCCCAGCGAGCTGTTGGCAGTGCTGACCAAATCCCCTCAGCTGCTGGCTGTCGCCGCTGCCACCCTGCAAGCCAACGAGGCGTGGCTGACGGGCCCGCCGCTCAGCCTCAGCCGCCAGCAGTTTCTGGCGCTGGTGCAGGGAAGCCCGCAGTCATTTAGTATGAACTTGGCAGCGCCTCTGACTCAGCAAAAGCTGGCCTTCCTGAACCAGGTGCGTCAGCTGGCTGTGTTGCACCGCAGTCTGGCGTCCCCCCATGTCTTGTCGCAGCGCTTCTGAAAGCAGTCGAGACCTGAGACCCAAACTGCCCACGCTGCATTCTGTCCTGTGCAGGTTGCCGGCGTGCCCCTGACGCGAGCACTGACAAAGTCCAACCTCCACTACCTCAAGTCCAGCCTTACAGCGCTCGTGGGCCGCTACTTCCTGCTGACTGAGCACGGCGTGACACTGCCTCGGCATGCAGACGGCGGCATTTCCGCCCTGAGCTACGCAGTTCTCAACCTGCCGGCGCTGCTGCAGCTCATGCGCCCGCACGACAGCCAGCAGAGCCTGCCAGCCGATGACGATGCAGCAGTCGAGTACCTTCGGCAGTGGCTGGCGGCCTGGCCAGAGAGCGAGAGCGGGCGGCAGTGGGGGCAGCGGCCGCCAGATGCCTGATCATCATGCTTGCGGCTCGCCGAACCGTCTGCCCTCAATCACAACCTGCGGAGCTATACATGTAAACTTGTCTTATTGCTGTGGTTCTGGAGGACAGGGGGCGATGAGTGTGTGTGGTTGTGTGAGAGGTGAGAGGCTCAACAAGGTTGCTGGGCATGCGAGGGGCGGGAACGCTGCGTCAGCGGTGCTGCCGCTGCCACGTGGACCTTTCCTAGATTCGTGATCTCTGCGCCTGAGAGCGCGCTTGTTCGTCTCTCTGGACCGTTCTCCGCCGCCTCGCCGCCCGCCAACGCCTCGCAGTGCGTGTTAGGGTTCGCTTCGTTACCCAGCGCGCCTTCCGTACCCCGCTTGTTGCTTCACGTGCCCACAAACGGCTCCAGATATGCCGCAGAGCTCCCGCCGGCCGCCGAAATGCCGCGCCCAGGCTGCTGGTGCCGCTGCCGCTGCCGCCGCCACAAGTTTGGTACCAGCCCCTTGCGCAAGGGGCATGCGGCCCGCCCCTCTCTCACCCTCCTCTCCCTTCTCACGACCACAACTTCCGCGCAGGCGCTCAACCATGGATGCCATCAAGAAGATTGAGCAGGAAATCAAGGAGGGCTTCCAGGCGGCGCCCGGCAGCGTGGCGGCCATCATGAACGAAGCCAAGCATGCGGTGCTGAATGACGAGCCCACCAAGCTTGGCGAGAACGACCAGCCAGTGGTGAGCTCAAGCGCAGCAGGCTTGCGACTGTTGCAGCAGTTGTGAAGCCGGCAACATTTTAGGCAGCAAGACAGGGGGGCTCCCCTTCCCAGCTGTGCAGGCCGCCGGCGGAGCAAGCAGCCGCTCTGCTGCGCTGTGCGCTGACCCTGCGCCTGCCCTTGACCCCTCCTGTCTCTGCAGCCCGGCGGCGACAACGATGTGCCCACCAAGGTACGCTGCACCTACACTTGCTAAAACTGGACGCTTGTTGGTCAGGCATCGCCGCCAGTGCAGTATGGGCACGCCTCTGCTGCCAGGGCGGCATGGGAACACCACCCCGCCACGCAAGGCCGGAACAGCACCACACCAGCCTGAGCTCGCTTGCACATCTGCCGCTCCCTGCGCTCAGGTTCATGAGAACGACATGAATGACATCAAGTCTTGAGCGACATGTGTACAGCAGAGCTGTAAGCAGAGCTGGTGTGGGCCGCCCGCACGTGTGGAGCCAGCCAGCGAGTTAGACGGCTTGCTCAACAACCCAGTGGGCTCAAAAGATGCAGCCGTCAGCCATTGATGGCTGCCCAGCCCTGAAGTGATGAATGCACCTGCCGCTCAAGGAATGCCGACCCCAATTTTGCCACGCCCACCCCCTCTCTGTGCAAATCTGTGCGAACCCTTGCTCCTCTGCCCAGCGGCACGTCATGAAAGCTTCAGCTTTCCCTTGGCGCCGCCTGTTCTGCCGCCGCTGTAACGCATCGTTTGCAGCACGGTGTGCTGGAGAGCAAGCAAGCTTACAGCAGAGCAACAGAGGATGAGCCAGCAGGTCGGTGAGATGAGCAGTACAGCAAGTGCCAAATACAAGTGTGTGTAGCAGAGGATTGTGTGCATAAGTGAGGCGGGCTGCTGGGCAGCAACGCGCCGATACTGCCATCACTGGCCAAGCCCGCTATCGCCGCGCCGACCCTGAGAACAGGCCAAACTGGCTGGCCAGCACAGCAATGTTGCGGGCACTGCCCACAAGCGACAGTGCCGCAATGACGCTGCATGCTGCGATGATGAGCAGGCAGAGCGTGCGCTCCGGCCCAGCTGGCGAGCGAGCTTTCAGCCACATAACAGGTGGCAGGATGAAGGTCACTGGCATGAGGCCGATGGAGGATATGAGGCCCCTGCAGTGGCAGGATGGGAGGAGAGAGGTCAGCATTGTGCTTGGGAGGGCCGGGCGGGCAGGCGCGGCAGGGACAGCCCGGGCAGGGGCAAAAGGGGGCTAAGCAATGCAGGCAACAGCAGCGACAGCGGCGGGCGCTGCCCCCACCGCAAGCAGCGACGGAGCATTCCACAGGCTGCACCCTCAACAACGCCACTGGCCAGCCACGAGGGCGGCGGCGCAGCGCAACGCCCCAACATGTCAAGTGTCCAGCCCACCCACTCCTACCCCAACCCCAGCTCACATCAGCTCTCCAAAGAAGGGCAGCAGGCAGGCGACGAAGGTCACTGCCACCACGTAGGTGGAGCGGAAGAGCAGGCGCAGCGTGAGGGGGCGGGGCGGCGAGGCCAGGCGCCGCTTGATTTCGGTTTCAGCGGCGTCAAAGATGGGCATGGCAAAGACCTGTTGTGTAGAGAAAGAGAAGGGGGAAGAGGGGACAGTGAGGGTTAGACAATGAGGTGCCGCTGTGCTGCCTGCTGTTGGTTGTGGCAGCAGTGCGGGTGGGCATCCAAGGGACCTGCGGCGGTCACACAACACAAAGCATGCAGGGCAATGCCCGGGTTGTGGCGTGTTGCAGCCAGGCCAGCAGCACGTAGGCGCTGCTGCATGCACCAGCCCGCGTTGCCCCCCGCGCACCTGCCAGGCGGCCGCCACGTGCAGCACCACAAACAGGTTGGCGGCCGCCATCAACCCCGCCGGCTCTTTGATGTTGAGCAGCACATCTGTGAAGGGAGGGGAGAATGATGGCTCCATGATTTGTTGTGTAATTGTTGCTGTGAGGGAAGGCAGTTGCCAGGCTCAGGTGGCTTGCCAAGCACGCAGGAGACACAGAGCAGCACGCCGCCTGCACGGCAATGGGTGCCTAGTCGCACATGGTTCAAGCTGCGGCAGCACGGCATCATGTCAAGCAAACGGGAGGCAGGGCGCCATCCAATGGCCCAGCTCACCAATGGTGGCAGGCCCGGCAGACTTTGCAGCGGCCTCCCCGTGCACCCCGCCTGCCACTTTTGCTTCCCATGCACCCCTGCCTGCCACCCCCGCCCAGCCCACCTGAGCTGACGGTGGCGCCAAAGGCCGCATATCCGCAGATGGCAGTGCCGTAATACGCGATGATTACCACCACATACGAAATCCAGATGCCCTGCAGGAAGGGCGCAGGCGGCACCACATTCCGTTGTGTTACAACACACTTGCACAAAAACCTGTCGATACAGGGGGCAGAGCGCAACCAGGTCGTTACCAGGTCCAACCAGATCAGCAGCAGCTTGCACAGGCCGTCAAACTGCAAACTCTGAACCACGCCCAGGCAACCGCAGCCTGCCTTCATCATGGTGGGAGCCGTAGATTGCTCCCGAGAGGGGCGTGCCAGCGTTGCTTGGATCTCAGGCAGCACCGCCTGGCCTGCAGCAGCACCGCAGCAGGCAGCCCGGCTTGACCACAGATGGTCAGCCGTGCTCTCCACGGTCCCCAGCACAGCTTCCGCACGCTCAGCATGCAGGTTGGAGCAAAACCGAATCAGCCGGGCACGCATTGACGACGACCACAGCAGCAGCAGCAGCAGCAGCAGCAGCAGCAGCAGCAGCAGCAGGGGGTCACCCCTCCCACCTCCAAATGTGAAGGCCACCGAGCCCAGGGCGTTAAATATCGAGAAGATGCGGTCGGCCTGCGGGTAGCAGCGGACAGCAGAGCAGCCTCAGTTCTGAGGGCAGAAGGGGACAGCAAAGAGAGAGCTGCTGGCCAGATGCGGCGACCGCTGCGAGCGGTGCAGCTATGTGTGGCTCCTGCAGGCAAGCAGCTGCTGTGGGCATGGAGTTGAAACAAAAGGCAGCAAGCCGTTTAGCCATCGGGTACCAAAAACTAACCCTGAATCACAGCTGGGCAGCACCCACCTGGCTGATGCCCTCATGGTGCCACTGCGTGTGGGCCCTCAACTCTTGTCCACCCTGATCAGTAGTAAGTAGCATATGCATACCCAGTAAGTAGCATATGCATACCGACAGCGCCCACCTGGCTGATGCCTTCATGGCGCCACTGCGTGGCGGGGCCGTGCTTGGCGGCGTGCAGGATGGACATCACAATGGCGATGGAGCAGTAGCCGCAGCTCATGAGGGCGCCCAGCAGTGAGATCCACCTGGCAGGGAGGCGAAGGCAAGCATGACATGCAGATGATGTGATGTTCATTGAAGGCAAGCAAGGCATGCAAATGGTGTGATGTTCATAGAGGGGAAGCAAGGCATGCAAATGGCGTGACACAACCGCTTGTGCAGCCGTAGCCCATGAGGGGCATGCAAATGGTGTGACTATTCACGATCATGACCGAGCTCATGAGGCTGCCCAGCAGCGAGGTCCGCCTGGCACAGGTGCCAAATGGTGATGCAGAGGAAACGTGGCATGCAGCCATCACCACACCCAGCGATGTATCCGGCGCGCTGGCGTGATGCATCCTAAACCTCCCCGCCGCGCACGCAGGAGCGCTGCTGCCGCCCAAACCAACCGTCCCAGGGTCCCAGCCGCACCAGAGGGAGTGGAAGTCGGGTGCTTGGCTCAGCAGCAGCTGCAGCCCGCCAAACAGCACAATCCAGCCAGAGATGCCCTGTGTGGATGGCAGTGCACAGATGGACACAAAAACAGGTCAGCAGGAGATGAAAGTGCGTGGCTGTGCAAGCGGGCAGCAGCCATCGAGCCACGCCTGCTGATGGATTGAGGTGCTGCCCGCCCACCCCACGCATGCCCAACCTGGAACGCTAACCTCCGTTCCTTCCTCTGCACGCCTGCTGGCAATGACGCCCGCTGCACTCCTCTGAGGCCACGCCAACCCAGCTCTGCACCCATCAAACTCAAGGGGCTCACACCACACAGAGCTAAGTGACACCACCCACCTGTTGGCAGTCGACGCCGCTACACTCCTCTGAGGCCACCCCCTTCAAGCTCTGCCCGGCAGTCACACTGTAGGTGATGCACAGGCCCACGCACAGAGTGTACTGCACTGTCGCAATCAGCAGCTTGCCGCGGCGGGGGCCTGCCAGGGAGGGAGGGCGGGCAGCACACGCGCATGGCGTCGTTGCACTGCGGCAGCAGATGGGCTGATGCGGGCGCAGCGAGCGAGCACCCAACACACGGTCAGCAGCTTGCCGCGGCCGGGGATATGGGAACACATGCAGGGCAATGCAGTTTGAAACATGCCTTCGGCAGGAGAGCCGGGTGCGCGAACACTAGAGGTTCATTGGCAGAAGCAGGGGCAGCGCATCTGCAAAGCCGGAGATCTAGATGGAAGCAAGCCGCGTACCGAGCTGCCCCTTACCCAGCAGCGCCTCCCCCATCTCTTTGTAGGTGTTGAGCCGCGCGCCGTTGGGCAGCTCGTGCAGCTCAGCCAGCAGGTAGCTGGTGTAGATGGATGCCGCGCACAGCAGGCTCAGCAGCAGCACGCCGGCGGGCCTGGGAGAGGTGGGATGGCGGGGAGGCGCTGGGGTCGGGCCTGAGGAGTGGGGCACAGCCCAGTGCGGGGCGGGCGCCACTTGCCTGGCGCGTTTGCACAGCACTCTGCCGGCCTGAACTGCTCAGTGCAGCAACTGTCCTGTGTACATGCAAACACATTGCATGCGCCGCCCCACCCACCAGCCAAGGAAGCTGAAGGCGTGCGGCAGGCCCTGTGGGGCAGTACGAGCAAGGACGGATGGCAGGCCACATCAGGCTGGCATCCACATAATTAGCAGCGGGACGTGCAACATGGTGCAAGCACCAATGCACTTCACATTCAGCTCCACAGTAGCATCGTATCGTGACCAACCAGCCCCTGCTGAGCCAGCGAGGCCAGCTCAGCGCGGCTGCGCAGAGTGCGTTCGGCTTACCAGGACGCCGGCACCCACAACTGCTGTGACTGTGTGGAACGCCGCATGGTGCCAGCTGGCTGCAGCAGGTGGGGATGGCGCAATTAGCAAGCGGAGGGCCAGGATGGACTGGAAGCAAGCATGGTGGTGAAAGCATGCAAAGGCAGCAATACGCTGCGGCGGACGGCACGTGCGGGAGGCAGCTGCGGCAGCAGCACCAACGTCAGCGCCAGCAGCACCACCACAACCAACTGAGAATCCAAGCAGCTGTTGCTATCCACTGAGTCAGTGCTCCCACCTCGTGGCTTGTGCTCTGCTGTCTCTACCTCGAATGCTGCCCGGCCAGAGCTGCCCGCAGCGCCGTCAGTCAGCCGCTGCGTCTCATAGACCGCGCCCGGCTGCTCCACATCATCACTGAACTTCAGATCAGCAATGCTCATGCTGCCGGCTGCGAGGAAGGCAGGCAGGCGGGCCTTGCGGGTGTGACATGCAGGCAGCTGCGGCGAGGCAGGCGGTTGCGGCGGCGCGTAGGCGGCAGGCGGTGGCGGCAGCAGCAGCAGCAGTGCAGTGCGAGCCAGCCAAGCAAGCGCGCGACTCACCGCGCTGCTGATGAGCGCCGGATTACGGGCAGAAGCCCGCTGCCGCTCAGAAGGGCCCGCGCTTCACCGCTGCGAGTCCGCCGTGGCTGCAAGTGCCTAGCATAGGCTGGGTGGCATCGCACGCAACTATGCGATGCTATGGTCAGCTAGCGCAGGAGCAGGGGCCCTCCTTCATCCCTGCGCTCCCGCCAGCTGCCGCCGCTGGCCCCGCTGCCGCTACCGCCGCGTCCACTGCCACACAACCTACAGCTTACTGGGCAGCCAGGCAACTGCTCAGGGGTGGAGCATCCCAAGGCAGCTACGATGGGGCGCGGGCTTGTCCTCTCCAGTTCTGCCGCGGCTGTGCTGCTGGCTCTGGGGCTCTTGTGGCCCAGCACCAGCCTTGGAAGGCCGGCGCCAGCAGCTGGAGGGCAGGCAGGCGCTGCCGAGGCGCTGCTGCGAGCATGGGGCGCCCCCGCCACCACTTCCGCCGCGGCCCCGCCGCCGGTGCCCGCTGGCAGCGCTCCTTCCCAGCAGCAGGGGGACAGTGCTCCACCTCTGTTGGAGCAGCTGCCGGTCAACGCCACTGCGCTGCGGCAGCAGCTGGACGGCACCAACGGCAGGGTGCCGATCGTCTTCATTCCCCCACTGGGCGGCGTTCAGCTGGAGATGCGCCTGGACTGGTGCGCCGACGGCTGCTCAGCTCTGGGTGTTTTGGTTATGCAGCTGCATGCTGCGCTCTGCACGCCTATGCTGCTCACAGCTGGTGCCTAATCAGTTGCACGCCTCCCCATGCAGGCCCTCGGTACCCCACTGGTGGTGTCCTCGCACCTCCTTTGGCGGCTGGCGCCTGGCCTGGCTCAACCTGCTGCCGGGGCGCTTCGACTGCTGGGCAGACAGCTTCCGGTGAGGAGCTGCCGGCTGCCCCTGCCGCCGCTGCTTCACGCAGCAAGTGTGTACTCATTAGGCGACTGGCTTCGCTCCTACATCCCTGCTGCTGCAGCCTTCCACCCGCCAACTCCTTACCTCCCAGCCGCCCGCCAGCCTCCCTTCCACACCTCATGCCCGCAGGATGGAGTGCGACGGCGGCGCGCACTGCCGCTGCCCGCCAGGCATTGAGGTCCAGCCGAAGCCGGGCTTTGAGAGCGGCATGGGGGTCGCCCCCGGCATCCCTGGCGGCTTTGGAAAGACATTTGGGCCGCTTGCGGACGCGCTGGAGCAGCTGGGGTGGAGCCGCGGCGGAGACATGCGGGCGCACCTGTACGACTGGCGGTGAGGGCAAGGGGTGCAGTGCAGGATGAGCTGCCTGGAATTTGGCGCTCGGTGTATGTACGGGCACCAACGGGTGGCAGGTGAACGAAGCACGGTGGCAGCTGCTGAAGCTTGGAACCCTGCTTGTGCAACAGGCTCCCCGTTGGGGCACTAGTGGGCCACCGCTCGAATGCTTGACTCCTGCAGGCTGCCGCCCGCCGACTGGGTGCGCCCCGGCAGCTCGTTTGACCAGCTGCAACGCGAGATTGAGGCGGCAGCGGAGGACTTTGGCCGGCCGGTGGTGGCAATCTCTCTCAGGTGGGCCGAATAAACTGTCTTGGTAAATCTGTGCATTAAGTTTGGAAGCGGCCTGTGCTTCTGTTTCCTTGCCTGCGGGCATAAGTCGGCGTTCCCATCATGCATTTGCCTGATGAACAACAATGCCGCTCCCGTCGCCGTGGCAGCCTGGGATCGCTCTACTTTGGCCTCTTCACACGCCGCCACGTCAGCGCGGCCTGGGCGCAGCGCCACCTGGCGGGCCACATCTCCCTCTCTGGTGAGTGCCGGGCTGTGTGCAGCGAACTGGTGGCAAGGTTCCCAAGTCAATCTCCGCCAGCTGCGCACTGATGCTGGTGCCGCAATACCCGCTGCGGGCGTCCCTATAGCTATTCATGCCTCCCCCCGCCCACTATGCCTGCCGCCCAACCCCTCCCTCTCTTCCCAGGCACCTGGGCGGGCAGCCTGTGGGCGCCGCTGGCCATCGTGGCCGGTGGCCAGGATACTGAGTCGCAAGGGCTCAACCCCCTGATACCGGCGCTGCAGCAGGACAGCCTGAAAAGCCTGCTGCGCAGTACCCCAGTACTACCCTACCTGTCCCCAGCACCCGCTGTGTTTGGCAGCCAACTGCTGGTTCAGGACACAGCCAGTGGGAATCAGTACAGCGCAGCAAAGATGGACAGCTGGCTGCGGGACAGTGGTGCTCAGCAGGCAAGCTGGCGTCAGCTGGGCGCCTAGGCCGGAATGAAACCTGCCTGTGCCTTCCTGTCAATGACCGTGTCGCTTGCAAGCTGCTCTACTTGCACGCCACACGCGCCAGTCTGTCATTCTGCAACTCGACAGCTGCCGAAGCCTTCTGTGCGCCCTCCAACACTAGTGCCGCAGGCCGCCGAGGTGTGGCAGCAGAGCGAGCGCTGGATGGAGCGCGGCGGTGCGCCTCCCGTGGAGACCTGGTGCCTGTTTGGGACAGGTGAGGCAGCAGGGGGAAGGAAGGGCGTGGAAGCATGCAAGCGTGGATTCCCCGAGGCATGGCAGGAGCACACGTGCAAACCTGATGCCTGTTTGGGACAGGCGCGCATGCTGCAGCAGGGGAATGGGTGGCAGCAAGCAGGCGTGGGTTTACCGAGGCTTGGCGGCGTGGCAGGAGGATAAGCGGGCGCAAGCTGGGTGTGCCACTTACCGGCGAGTGGGTGCAAGCTGAAAGCTCTTTGCAGCATGAGCGACCTGAATGCCCTGCAAACGTGACACACATGGTGCACTTGCTGCTCATCTGCAGGAGTGAACACAGTGACGGGCATCAGCGTGCTGCCGCCAGGGGAGGCCGGGCAGCGCTACCGCCTGGACTACGGGTGCGCGACTGCTTGGCGTGCTTCAGCCTGCAGCTCTCCACACGTGTTTGTGTCACACGATCGTGTCACTCAGTATGTCCTTACAAGTGCACGCGCCTGCGATTGAGGCTTTTGATGGTGCCCCCAGGGAAATGAAATCGTGAAATGAAATCGTTGTTCGGTCTGCCCATGCCTGCAGGGATGGCGACGGCACCGTGCCCCTGCCCAGCCTGCAAGCCGGCGACGGCTGGCAGGCGGGCGGGGAAGGCAAGCCGCCGCTGCCCTCTGCCGGAAATAGCAGCAGCGGCGGCAGTAACAGCAACAGCAGGCAGCCTGCAACGCACGTGCGGCGCTACCCAGGCATGCGGCATGGCGACATAATCCACTCGGCGGCAGCCTTTGCAGACGTGCTGGACGCCCTGCTCAAGCTGGGGGCAGCTGGAAGCAGGGCCACTTGAAAGCGCAGAAGCAGCGGCGGCGAGGGCGGCAGAGGGAGGGGATGAAAGCGCAGCGTGACACGATCACGGCTTTGTCACAGCACAGTCATCTGCATGCTTTGCCTGCAGAATGCTAGTCGAGCAATGATCTTGATGCTTACACTTCACAGTCTGAACGGGCATCCAGGTTGCGGTATCGCCAAAAACGTTGCAAGGCTCAAGCAGTTGGTCGGCAGGCAAAGCAAGCATGTCCACAGGTGTTACCACCACGCCCGTCAAGCAAAAACAGTTTGTAACCATCACGCATGCACGCGGCGCCAAGTGGTGGTCTGCTTGGCGACCGCCGTGCCGCCAGTTCCGTCTGCTCCAGGCCACTCGCTCTCCAGCTGCTGCGCTTTGAGGCTGATCTTGAGGCGGCTGCCGTCGGGGCTGCGCAGTTGAGGGTG